>JAOTBA010000003.1:31173833-31202961 GCA_025629845.1 Erythroxylum squamatum | reverse complement strand
TGATGTTTGTATGGTTGGATGTGAATATTGAAGTGCATTTGAAACCATTTGCAGGTTTGGGATTGTTAAAAATACAGTTGTTGTGCTGCCCAATTTTTGATTGGATATGGGTAATAAGTGTTTATAAAAGAAAAGAATAATCAGATTTTGAGTAAATTGATGAGATATGATAGAAATTGAAGAAATAATTTTGATTGATGATGCATTTCCATTTGGGAAATTAAGTTTATGAATTGATGAATTCAAAAGGGGAATGGAATAAGTTGCTTTGTATGAGATTGACTATAGATGAATAGAATGAAAAAAAAATTAATGCCAGTTTCGTATTCTAAGGATTCTAATGCGACGCTTTTCTAAAGTTCACGTTTTGGATGTCAGAGTGTGATTTCCAGTTTGATCGAACTGTTTGTTTGCTTCCGATTTGATTATTCGATTCGTTTTCGTTTTACGTTCGTTTTGTTTCGCTTTGATCGTTTCGATTTCTTTTCGCCACTTTCTGTTTTCCGTTTTTTTTCGATTGGGGTCCGGTCTCGAGATTGAGTCTTAACAAGATATGAATAGAATAGCTAAGTTCAGGCCGAGAAATGGTTAAGTAGATAAGTCGCCCGACTAGACGACAATACTTCTTAGGGTCTTGCAATGTTGCGCCAGTAGCTAAGGCCAAGTTATGATTTTGTGCAAGAGGAAAAGCAATAGGTTTGGCTCCTAGAAGTCCAATTTCAGATATTATATCCAAAGTATATTTGCGTTGAGAAAGAAAGATCCCATTAGGTCCTCGTGCCACTTCAAGGCCCAAGAAGTATTTTAGAATGCCAAGATCCTTCATATAGAAACACTTGCTAAGGTAGTTCTTGAAACGAGAAATGAATTCTTCATTATTTTTGGCAATGATCAGGTCATCGACATATACAAGAACACATAGGATAGTGCTGCCACTGTGATAGGTAAAAAGAGAATAGTCTGCTAGTGATTGTTGAAAACCATACCTCTTTAGTGCAATTGCAAGTTTAGCAAACTCGTGGAGCTTACTGCAGCCCATAAAGAGACTTCTGCAATTTACATACTTTCGTAGTGTCAATACAAGAGAATCCCGAAGGAAGTTTCATATAGACGTCTTCATTAAGATCACCATGCAGAAATGCATTATGAACATCCATCTGATGCAAAGGTCTCATTATAGTCAATCCCTTCCCTTTGGGTATCTCCTCGAACAACTAGTCATGCTTTACAACGTTCAATGGTACCATCTGAATTATACTTAATCTTGTACGCCCATTTACACCTGATAGGTTTCTTCCCAGGGGGTAGTGTTTCTAAGGTCCATGTGCCATTTCTTTCAAGGGCTTCAATTTCGAGCTGCATGGCATGCCGCCATTCAGGATGCCTTACTGCTTCAGAAAAGTGGGTTGGTTCATGGCCAGTGGTAATAGCTGCAAGAAAGTTCCTATGTGGTAAGGAAAAATTAGTGCAGGTCACATAATGTGCAATTGGATATGGCGTACCTGAAGACAATGAAGGTGGAACTGAGATATCTGGACGTTCATTAACACGGTTTACAGTGTGGCATATGTAGTCTTTCAATTTGCTAGGGGGCTTACGGTCCCTGTGGCCACGTCCAAGTGGTTCTACACTTGAAGTGGCAGGGGCCACATTTTCTTCATGTCCATTAGGACTAGTATTAACGTTGAAGTCATCAAGTAAGGGGGGTCCATTGTTCCACAAAGTTTTGGTGGATGTAACTGGGACGATGGAGTTATCAAAAGTATAAGGGAATTCATCTTCACAAAATACAACATCCCGAGAGTCAAAATATTCTCCATTATTAAGGTCATAGAGACGCCACCCCTTCTTGCCATAAGGGTATCCAACAAAGACACATTTTTTACTCCGATCACCAAACTTATCCTTTTGTTAAGAACGGTTGTGAGCATAGCATAGACACCAAAAAGTACGTATATGTGAGTAGTTGGGGACCTGATCAAACAATAATTCATACGGACTCTTTCCTTTATGCAGGGCATTAGGTGTACGATTGATCAAATATCCTGCAGTAAGGATACATTCACCCCAAAATTCAATGGGTAAATTTGCTTGAAATCGGAGAGCCCGGGCTACATTTAAAATGTGTCGATGCTTTCTTTCAACTCTCCCATTTTGTTGAGGAGTATCTACTATGGAGGTCTGATGGATAATCCCATTTTTAACAAAATAGTCTTTCAGTACTTGAAACTCAGTGCCATTGTCACTGCGCATAATTCGAACTTGTCTATGAAATTGAGTCTGCACCATAGCACAAAAGTTTTGGAGAAGTTTTGCCACTTCACTCTTTTCAGCTAAGAGATAAATCCAGACAGCACGAGAAAAATCATCTACGATTGTTAAGAAATAAGAAGCCCCACATGAAGAGCGTGTGCGATAAGCCCCCCAAACATCACAATGTATTAAATCAAACGGTGCAGAAGCTTTATTATCACTGGGAAGAAAAATATCTCGTGTTTGTTTAGCCCTTAAACAAATATCGCATACTTTACTATGCTCATTATTTTTGCTATTCTTAACACTAGGAAGAAGACTAACTATTTGACTTGAAGGATGTCCCATACGCCTATGCCACATGGTAAAGGAATCAACTGCAGTCACTTTAAATGCTCGTACGTAAGGAGCTCCACAAAGATGATAGACCCCATTCTGCTGTTCACCCACTCCAATCACTGTCTTCGAAGTGTGGTCCTGTATCACACACAATTTATTTGAAAAGGTGACTGCACATTGTGAATCATGTATCAATTGAGATACTGAAATAAGATTGCATGTCAAATTGGGCACATATAACACATTATGTAAAACGAAGCCTTTGCCAAAATTTATTTTCCCTTCCTTTACTGCAATAGCATTTCTGCCATCAGGCAACCCAATAGGACAAGGGGATACATCTATCACCTCTGTTGGTAAGTACTTATTACCTGTCATTGGATTGGATGCTCCTGTATCCAACAACCAAGGTTTTTGTACCAGCTTACCAATGAGTTTTTCATTGGATGGAGCAGCTTAATGGCCATTTAGAATGTTCAGCAAGGTAGCCCATTGTTCATTATTGAGTCTAGGAAAAGAACCATGATCCTCTGCAACTTCCCCTTGCTGCATGCTTGTTGGATTGTGTCCTTATCCCTGTGCAACGTTGGCTGTGCGTGCACTTATGCCACAACCTGCTTCTTTTCCATGGTTTCCACGTCCTGAACTGCGTCCATTCTTTCCCGTCTGCCACCAATCTAGGTAGCCTACAATCTGAAAACACTCATGGACCTCATGCCCTGTTTTACCATAATGATTGCACAACCTCTTGTCGTCTCCTTTCTTCGATTATGTCCATGCATGTGGACCAGTTTAAACGACAAAACTAACTGCATTAGCACGTTCATCACGCATGCTTGCTACATACCTATGTGTTTCCTCAGTTACAACCAACGTATAAGGACAGTTAATACATGCCACAGACCTATGTGTTCAAGTCGTCCCACAAATCCTTGACGCATTCCATATAAGAGAGGCTGGACCTTAAAGATGGATCAATAATGTTGAAGATCCAACCGACCGACATTGCGTTCATGGCCCATCAGTCCTCAAGCTCTGAGAAACTTGCATGTGGTTTGGAGATTTTCCCATCGATAAAGTCGAGCTTCTTCTGTGCTCGGAATGCATTATCTCCTTTGAGTTGCACTGGAGTTATAAGAATATCAGGGTTGTCTCCTAATGTGAGGTAATACGGTGAGGTGGAATCTATCATTAGTGTCTTCAACATACCAGAACTGGAGCCTTCCTTCTCTCGACTGGCAGCCATATTCATGCAACGGCTAAGTCTCCCTCGCTCTGATTCCATGAAGAAATATGACTGAAGAAGAAATTTTCTGTGTATTCCCCAACGAAATATACGAATATATATAAAGAATATGCATCCCTAATAGACTCCTAGAATTATTCCTTTGATAGTGTTCTATTCCTATAATGACTCTTAAAAGATATACATGTATATTATCGCCTAATTAATTATAGGCTATTTTAAATATATACATGATGTCCTAATATTAGGTCCATCCAATTCGTGCTAGTTCTGGTATTAATGTTAGAAGCTGAGTGCACGAGCACCAACCCACATCAGTTTTTGTCTTCTCTGATCAGATCTCTGTCTCAGACTGTTTTGATAAAATAAATTGGACCTGCCATTTTCACGGACTTGGGAATTGAAGTCAATGTGACTTGTCGTCACTCGCTTTCCCTTTCCTCTTTAATGTTTGAGTCTCATCTTATCCAAAGTGTCCAATCCTCCATTACCATTTGTGGAGTGTAATGGACATAGAAAAGTTGAGTGGGAGGCACCAATTGTTAAAGTGAGAACATTTCTCATCCTAATAAAGCTTGTGTGCTCTTTCTGGTTCTAAAAGAGGATGTGTGGAAAAGGATGAAACATCGTTTTACGTTAAGATTCGGATTGTTGTCGCGATTTATCGTAATTAGGGTATAAGTTTGGAAGTGGTGAGCCAGAAGGTGGACACAAGAAGACGGATCTCGATCTATTCAGCATCCTGTGGATGACGTTTGCCCTTTCCAAGCTTTTTGTGATAGTGGGGACGTGACCTAGTTCTAGTTACGTGGAGTGTGAGGAATCCTTTGTCGTTATTTTAGTCATGGAAGCAATATTACTTTAGTGAGATTTTAAAGCTGAGTTGTTACGATACTAAACATATATTAGTCACATGAAGTACATATCACATTTAGTTGCGATAATGACATTCAAATTAAAATAAAAATTTTGGATGTATCAAATTAGCAGTTCTATTCAATAAGTCAATTACAAAAGCAATGTTCATAGACATACTGTATAATATATACACACCATCGTCGTAAATGTCTAAAGTTAATTGAACATTTATAACAAAATAGAGTGACTTGGTCAGTTTTGGATACACAAGAAAAGAAACGAATCAAGACCACTCCTTTCAGTTTGGTCCGAATTGACTATTTTGGTCCAAGCTCGTGAGTATAATCGGATTTCAGATTTTGTGTCTGATTATATATGCGATCCGGCCCATTCCTAATACTACCTTACCTTCATCAACGGAATGTTATTTCAAAATTTGAGTCGTAACAAATAGTCAACAACAACCTAAGTTGGAAATGGAAACTCCACACAACCTTTAATTTTATGCATCTTACCGTCCGACTGTCAGATTTTTTTTTCCAAGGCTCGGAAGCAGTTTTCTTGTTTTCATGTGGTAATGGTACCTTACAAAACAGAACAAAACAAAAAAATATTACGACTTTTGATTTTGATGTAAATAATTAATAGGTAGACGATGGGGTTTCCCTCCCAAATCTCAAATCTCAAATGGGATTTGAAATCCAGCAGGTTTTGGTAACTCATTCATTCGTATGATCTCTTCCTTTGTGGTTCGTCTTCCCAAAAGTTATAATCTTCATCGCAGTCACTCACTTATAGTTAATGCTAATGGAAGAAGAACTCGACGACACTTCCCTCGCTTTCCCTGCACCACAGCCTTGGCTGGTGAGTTTCTGTCCGCTTCCGTTGTCTTCTCGGCGGCTTTCCACCCACTTCACTCCTAGCCGCCGCATCCCTTCGGTGCATTCCCGCCTCTTCGCTTGGGTGTCTCTGCAGGGGCGTCTGGTTAATGCGGAGGAATCTAGTTCCGCTGAATCCATATTTAAAGGTTTAGACTTTTGTTCCAGAAAAGATGAAATCGTGGCCTGGGAGCTCTTCACTCCTTTACAAAGATTCCTACTAGTTGCTGTCATTGCCGTTGCCACTGCTGAATCCAACAAGAATCGCGTTATATCCCAGCTTCGAAAATCTGTGAATCTTCGGGTTTGTCATTTCACTCCTAAATTTCCTTTCTTTGTCATTAAGAGAAAAGAAGTGTTTGTTTGATTTTGTTGTACTACGCCATTACTGTTTAGGATGAGGTGTTATCGAGTATGCAGCAGAAGCTGGACAATTTGTGTGAGCCGGTTAATCATGGTAGGAGCAAATGTGAAGGATTGGCTACACTTGATGATCTTGGATGCCACAAGATTCAATTTTCTCAATGTGGTTGTTGGCATTGTGATCAACATCAACATCTCTTCTCCTCTAGTTTGTTGGTGAGTGAGTGAGTGAGATTTTCCAATTCAGCATAACTGTTTTCGATTTACTGATTTTGTAATTTAAACTCTGTCTTTGATTTAATTGTTGCTAGGCCAACAAAGTTCCTA
Source organism: Erythroxylum squamatum (assembly GCA_025629845.1). Taxonomy (NCBI): domain Eukaryota; kingdom Viridiplantae; phylum Streptophyta; class Magnoliopsida; order Malpighiales; family Erythroxylaceae; genus Erythroxylum; species Erythroxylum squamatum. The sequence goes on along the minus strand of JAOTBA010000003.1, from coordinate 31,196,697 downwards.
TCGGGGATGAGGTACTCCAATACAAGCTACCTTTCGGTAATGAAATTGAACAAGAAGAGCGGCGCTTGTCTGATTGGTCTGATTGGGCTCCAAGTGTTACTTCTACACAAGATATCCAGGTAACTCTGAATATGCCTTCGTGCACATATACTGATCATACCAGTTTAACTTTTTTCCACAATCAAAGATTTAATCTTGTTAAACAAGCATGTGAGCAGTAGCTCTCATTTCAACTGCCAGTTTATTTTTAGTCTGGAATATCCTAAATCATAACAGTTTATTCTTGGCTTGGATGCATTGCATAAATGGTGGTGATTTTGCCCGTGAGCTTGCTTTCATATAATTGGCTAAGCACCTTCTCCCCATCAGAGCTTAATCACGACTTAATTTTGCATCAGCATTCTAAAATATGGTGCAAGAGGATTCCATATATCGAGTGTCGATATGGAATTGCTGTTTTTCAAGTCTTAAACTAGTTTGATGGAAGCGGTGGAACTTGAGTTAGTCAAGCTATATACAAGGAATTATAGGCAATCTCGATAACAAGCTGTTTAGAACATAGGAAAATGACATGTTTCTGCTTATTTTGGATGCATAAATGGTTCTTAAAATGAATATATTTATGTTATTTTCCTTGAAAACCACTTACTCCCTATATTGATTGTAGAATCATTAAAATGCTGGTAATGTCTTAACCTGTGAAAGTTTATATCCATGTCTTACAGATGAACACCTTTGCTGTAGACCAAGACATACTTAATTTGAAGAGGGAATGTGAAGAGAAAGATGCAACCATAAAGGAGCTGGCAACTATACTACAATCAAGCAAGATGGCTGGATCAAAGGTTAAATCAAGTTGCGTTTGTTTTGTGCTTCTGATGCAACTAAACTTTTCTTACAGATTTATTACGTCTCTCTTTATGACAGAGAATTGCGGAGCTGGAAGACATCATTCGCAGGAAAAACATGATGATTACAAAATTTAGAAGGGACGTGCTGATATTAGAAGAAAAGGTAAGTAGCTGTTCTTACGTGCATTATCCCTATCCTATTACAGGTTCTCCCACTTTCAACTTGTTATAGCATGACTTTCCTATTTGGCACTCAGACTGCTTGATGGTTGTTAAGATATCCCTGATTTGTAGCACATTGAGGAAGTTGAAAGCTGCAAATTATGTTTATCTGTCTTTCTATTATAATGATTTTGCCCTGCCATGTAAATTAACGTTATCGTGGAATTAGTTGTATTTGATCGGAGAATAATTGGTTAAACCTCAGGAACTACTATGATGATATAAAATTTGATTACGCAGGTGGTGCATCTTACCAGACTTCAGCGACCTTCCTCTTCTGCTTCTTCTACCTTGGAGAGTTGGAAATTTCCAGCCCTGTTGGATAACATTGTTTATGACATGGACAGTGCTACTAGTCCTTCCTCATCTGATTCGGATACCTCTCCCAAAAATCAAGAACGACCTCATGCTATTAAAATTCCTGTGAGTGAGCACTTTCCAGGCTTGAAGTTGTAGCTTTCAGGATCAAGATTCCTACTTTAATAAACTAATTTCAACCCCTCTCTCTCCTTTTCCTTTCAAAATGTAGGAAACACCTCTGCAGAAAAATGATCTTGTCTTGGCAGGAGACCTTGGATCAGCACCAGCAAAGCTCTCAAGTTGTGTGAAGCCTAGATCAGTAAGTCCTCTTAAAGAAATATCAACCAATCATAGGTCTGGAAGAATTTCTTCTTTGAAGCCAAGACAACTCTCTGCTGCTGGTTCTGATTCTAAAAAGATCAGAAAGCGAACTCCAAGTATGGCAAAGGATGCAGCTCCAAAAAGGAAATGGCTCTAGCAATTTGATTCTTAGGACTCTCTTTGTCTTATAATATGTTACTGAATTGAACTACCTTATCAATATTTGGGATAATACTGGCAATCCTAGCTTAAACCTGTATAAGAAAAATATAAACAATAATTACATATAAGTACTTGGCAAAATACTTATTTTTCCAATTTTATGTCTATTTTTTATGTTCTCCTAATTATCCACCTATGTACATATAGTTGATATTTTAATCATGTCTTAAATTTATCCAAAATTAACAAATAAAATTTAATTTAAGATTCGAGTTAGTGTGTACACATGTCTATACTCTAATTGTGGTTAGGTTTAGGTTCATTGGATTAACCTGTAACAGTGGAATTTGAACAAAAATCAAAGTAATCAAATTTTATTATTATTATTTTTTATAACTAATTTAAATAATTTGTTGTGATCTCTATTTTTGTGTCCCTCTCAATTCAATTATTTCTATACCGGACCAGTACAGCGCTTATTCATTTATTGTTTCAACAAACAAGACAATACCTGGTCTCCTCTCTCTCTCTCCCACGGACACAGTAACTAGAGTCTATCTACCATAGCTTCTCACATAGATTCTTAAAGCTCTCTCGGCTTAGTTGGGAACTGGCTCCATAACTTATGGAAGTATCTCTTATATTATAACCAACTTCTCCATAAGTACATATACATACATATGCTAGGTGATGACTCGGTCAAGATAGAGAAAAAGTCAACAAAAGATGTTACCTAGGTTGAAGGTTCTAGCTTTATCTCCTGTCCAGTTCTAGCAACCAGCCCTTTTAAGTATCATCTATATATATATAGAAAGAGGGTACTTTAGGTAGCTCAAAACATGTCCCTGGATGGAAGTAAGACATCGCCTCCTGAAACTCCCTCAAAATCCTTCACTGTTCTCTCCATCGAGTGTGTGAAGGGCAGCTCTAAAGCAGATGAGTGGACCTCCGACATGCTCCAAACCGGCGACATAGTTGAGGAGATCCTGATCGGATCCTCAAACTCACAGTCCCTCAGCCTCAAGTCGCCTTTCAAGAACGGCAAGTCTGGGGTTCAGAGGGTTCTTCACTCTTCCTTCAAAAATAAAGAGACCTCTATTCTTGTCCGAGTCAGAAGGGGCCGAGACGAATTCGCTCAGCTTCAAGCCTGTATAGTTCCCGACTCCTCCTCTAAGAAACAGTACATCCTGAGGTCTATCGCTGACCCTAACTACGCTGTTGCCTTCTCCGATCGCTCCGAGGCCGATTGCTTGGAGTTGCAAGGTTAGAATTCATTTATCTCTGTCTCTCTCTATACACACACATACATTGCATACTCATCCACCACCATCCCACCGGCTGCCGACACCATCACCTCCACCTCCGCATTTGTGATTATTTTCTTTTCACTTGTCTCTTTGGCTTTGACTTTTCAATTCTCCACGTGTCTAGCTGTGAGTGCTTTCATTCATTACTGGTTTCGTGGTTTTAGTATCTGACCTTAAACAACTAAATGCGTTTTGCCATATAATATATCTAAGAATCTCTTGTAATGATTCCGAACTAATAAAGTAAAAAATACTGTATAGAAGTAAATTAATCACATGAAATCCTCTGTACATGAACGTTGTTACAACCCTATTCTAATCAATTTTGTTCTAGGTAAATGTATGGTCGAGATTTTGTGAGAGAGGTAAGAATTGATTTATGAAAATAGATGATCTGTACCGTAATTCTAGAAGAACAAGGAATATTGAGAGACTGGCGTTGATATGATTGGTTTGTGGTGGGAATTGGAATTCGGAGGTATTGACTTGTGAGTCGCACGTGGTTCTACTTTTTCCTTTGATATATGTACTAGTGTTAGAATTTGGGCTGTGAGAAGACATTAAGAATGAAATATCTTGAGTCAGATTCAGGGTACTCCAACTCCACTTGGACCTCTTTTCTTATTCACAATTTTCAAATCGGACAAGATTTTTTGTCCAATTTTTATGGTGTTTTATTGTGTCCTGTGAATTTCAGCCATTTATTTATGCTGGTTTCGTATAGATTTAACATAAATAAACATGGGACCCACATAAATGAATGGCTGAGATTCACTGGACACAATAAAACACCGGATAGAGGAATTGAACTCCTTCCAAATACGTATCGACTTGCACTTTTTTCCTTTTAATGATTATCCGAGATGAATATATATATATATTATATTGCCGGCTTTTATGTATCAATTTCGGAATTGAATAGATGATCCCGTTCAATTCAATTTAATTAGCTCTACATGGAGGGGGGTGGGGAAAAAAAAGGGTTAGGTCGAGCTCCACCGATAAGTTTTTCCATTAATTCCACGTTGTGATTCAATTATAGGTTGACCTGGAAAGTTGTTGGCGGCTATATCTCCGTTCCCATTTTCCGAATTTGACCTTTTGCAAAAGTCTAACGAAGCTTAATATTTGTGATTAATTTTCATTTTGCAGCTTCAAGAAGCTCGAGAATTGTAGGGGCATTAACAAGGGCAAAGCTACAAGATGGATATGTGTCGTATCCATGGGGAAGAGGCATGCAAGAGGGGTTAGCTGTTCCCAATTCAAGCTGCTTTCTTTCCATACTTCTCCTCCCAAAAGCTTCTGACCGAGTTGCCTCTCGTTACAATGATTTGGAAGACACTCTTGCCAGAGCCAATGCTTGGCTCTACGCTTCTCAGGCCTCTGGTATTCCCATAGTTTTCATGAATATTCAGACCGAGTCCCTCCTCACCAAGGTATTGTTTATAATATCATATTGTCATTAATATTTAAGCGCAATGTTTTGTATAGTTGGCGGTGTTGTTTAACCAATTTTTATGGTTTGGATGGAATAGATATCAGGAGAGACGGCATCATCAACAGTGAATGCTGGGTCGCTATCTGATTTGTCAAATCTTGCCAATGCAAGCTTGTACGGTTTTGAGGACTATCATGGAGTGGACATAGGCGTTGTAAGAGCAGTTCGTCTCTGGTATGCTCCTCTATGTGGGGAGTTTGGTATAGAAATCAAGATCAAAGAAGATGATACAAAGCTTGGATTCGCCATTAGTCGCACGGAAGAGGTATGATATGAAAATGAAATCAATCAATCAATCACATCTGTTACGTTATCTTGCATGGCAATGGATCTATATATGATCCATTCCTTTTCTTGTTCGTTATCAGGGGTTTATCTACATATCGTCGGTGATTAGGGACGACGAGAACGTCCCGTCAACGAGGTCAGGACTGAGCAATTTGTACAGAGAAGCAACAAGTGCGTCCAGGCTGTTAGTGGTGTCGAGAGTATCGAACCAGAAGGTGCTTCCATGGATGGTATCGTCGACAGGAGCGATTCGGTGCTTTGACACGGTCTCACTGAGCCAGAAACTTTCGTTGCATAGACATGCAAAAGTGTCAATCGTAATGCACGTGTTCTTATGGGACAGAAGTGTTGTAGCGTCGTCTCCGAGTCCAAATTCCAGAGCTTGGATCACCACCCCAACCCCAGTCTCAACCCCTCTTCCTCCACCTTCACCTCCACAAATAAGGCCAAATGATAACCAAGTTTTGCCATTGCCGCCGGAGGACGGTGATCATGAGGCGCAGATTAAACTTGACAGAGACACTGCTGGTGAAGTGTCATTCAGATTCCATGATTTTTCACTTCCCAACAATTGGGTCTGACTTTGATGTGACGTTCAAGTTCTTCTTGTGTTAATAGTTAGCTCACGTTTCTTTATATTGCTCCTCATAATGTTCTTTTTATATATATATTTTTTGGTTGTGTATTTACATAATAAACAATAAGCTACATAGAACTATTTTTGAAGCTGAAAAGAAAAGTAATAGATTACAGGTTCATGTAATTTATGTCATCTCACTCTGAACACAAAATAAAAAGAACACCTAATAAAAAAAAATTTCGTTGTTGAGATGAGATAATGCAGGATGAAAAATTGTAAGAAATTGAGAGGCGATAAGGATATAAAGAAGATGGTAGGGCAAAGACTGGAGATAAAATAGTAAAAAATAAACGTGATAAAAACTTAAATTGGAATAGAAATTTGATATGGAGGGTGGGTTTAGTAGATTCCCAAATTTCATGGGACAAATCTATTCTCCTAGAATTGAAAACCTCAAAGCAAATATTGTTTTTTACAATTATTTCATTTCTTCGTTCCCAAACCTTCAAACTAAATGCCCCCTTAAAGTTTAAAATATTTAGCTAATATAAGACTATCATAAAATTGGTAAAAGATCGGATAAAATTAAAATTTTTAAAATATAATTGTCAGAGAATGTTAGAATTTGAAATTTAATTAAAAAGAGAATGTTAAATAAAAATTAATTTATTTATTTTAATTTATAAAAATTTATTAAGTAATAAAATTGACTACTTAGTTGAGTTTTGTAATTAGGAAATATGGTTTTTTTTTCTTTTACTAGTTGTTACTTGTTGGGCCGACTACATTAGTTGTTGATTCACTTGTCGGCTTACAGACTGTACCGTACATGGGTTGCTGCTTGTTTGGCGGGAAAATGGAAGTGAAAAACGACTCATCTGGCTCTCTCTCTCGTAAGGAAAATGGAAAAGTACTTGAAGAAGATGAATGATGTTGCCGCTTCTCTTCAATCTTCAACGCACTCTCCTAAGATCACAACCTTTCAGAGGTAAACTCTTCTTCTTCTTCTTCTATATATATTAATTGGGTTAAATTAAATGGTGAGATTTTGATGCATTTCTGAAACTTAAATTGGAAGAAGACGCGGGTCACGGAAGATGATGATGGCCGCGAGTGAGTTGTTCGAAGGATTCAATCCCACGTGCCGCCGCCGCTTTTCTTCTTTACTTCTCCAATCCTACTCTCAGGTCAGGTCACTCCCTACCCTTCCTTCTATTTCCTTCAAGTTTCATCTTTTATAATACCCTTTAGTATTATTAGCTCACCAATTTTATTTTGTTTTGAAATAAAAAAAGATAGGTGCATTTCCGCATTTATATAATGTAAATGGAGTTCCATGCCCAACCCATGTATGTCCTCCCTCCCTTATTATCAATATCAATATCAATATCGTTTCTTTATTTAAAAGATTTATGAAGTTGACAATTGTATAATTTGGCAGATGAATCAGATTGGTAACTTCTCTAACAGGGAAGAGGGTTCTCCTATTTCCATGTAATACCAAATTCAGTATTCGGTTTACTTATGTCTCAAATAGTTTATTTTATGTTCATTCATACTCCTTTCTTTCATATACACCAAAGATGCCATCTGTTGTGTATGTCTTCTTTTATCAGGCATGGCATCTCTTCCCTTGAATTTGACAATAAGGTGAATTAATGTTTTCCTCCCCTCATTATCAGGCTTCCAGCTTCCATGTCTTTTGTTTACTTTTAGCTCTTTCTTTCTCACTTCCTTGTTTGTCCAATTTATGGTACACACGTCTTCCAGGGAGTTTACTTAGTGTCAGTAACCAAGTCGGGATGCTTAATGGTTCTTGATTTTGAATCTCTCTACTCTCAGACTCTTCATTCATTTCCTTGTAAGTTCCTGTTTTTGCTTTACTCCATGCTACTGTGCATTTGTGTTTACAAGAAGTCATTCAGTCACCCATATCTTCTCCTACTCTTGTCGTATATATTGTCAATTTGCTTGAAGGTATGGATGAAGATGAAAGCAAACATGTATTCCACATTTCTTTGCATCAACAACTCGACTCTGTTGGCTGGAATTCTGCTTACCAAGATGAGGTTTGGGCATCCATGTTTCTTTTAATGTCTTAGATAACCTTTTTTTTGTCACCTAATTCGTAATTCTTTTTCTGGTTGCTCTTTTTAAATCCTCTGGATTGCATAAATTATAAAGTTAAGTCTAGGGACTTCATGGATTGATTGACCGTCTTGTTGGAAATAATCGTATAAAAATGACGACTTTCAGTATATAATTATCCTTCTCAAGGAATGTGAATCTTTATTGAACCTTTGGTTTGATTTGTTTGCATTTATAGATTGCTTGTACCTCTACCAAAACCAATGAAGTACTCATTTTTGATATTGGTTATGACTCTTCTGATCCAGCTCAGGTAAGATCTCTTTCCACCTCTGGTAATATTATTCCTTTTTCATATCATGTCCAGAAATTTTTTATCTAAACTACTTCCTCAACAGATTTTCCTGTCACTCTTAATCATTTTATCCCTTTGCAAAGCAGTTTCAAGAAGCTCCAAGTAAACTGATTATTTTGACTTCTTGTTTGCTTTTCATCGTTTTCACCGTTTTGCTTGTTTAGACAGGCAACCTTCTGAAGTGTTTTGCTTTTCTCTTAATTGGATACCAGTGTATATTTCTTTATTTTAATGCAGGTGCTGAAAACAAGACGCACAGTCACTGTTCATGGGAATGACATTCGTAAGGGACTGACTGATATAGCTTTTTCAACAGATGATAAATCAAGGTTTGGGAAAAGTGGCAATTACTTCTCTAAACTTAAATTTGGTGCCAAACTTGAGCCCTAAAGTTGTGAAAGATGAACTGATTATAGTAATAATGAAGAGCAAGCTGCATGTGAAAAAGGAACAGCTAGTAGCTTATACCTTTTTCATGGCTTGGAGACTGCTTTGCATGCATCATTCTAATACTGAATTATTAGTCTAACTACTTTTGTCACACTTCAGCAGCTCCCATGTATGTCTATCAGTTCCTTTATTTGATTCTTTCCTCTTACATTGGCAGGTTAGTTAGTTCAGATACAAACGGTGCAGTCCATGTATGGGATAGGAGGATGAGTGCTCTTCCTTGTCTTGAGCTTGCAAGTAACAACTATAGCTCCATAAACAGTGTCAAGCTAAATGTGGATAATCAGGTTGGTGACTGCTTGAATGCATCACTTGCTTAGGCATGTTTCTGCATGTTATCCTTTATATTTGCACTTTTGAGTTTGCATAACGTGATGCTATTTAAATTTGTTGTTCATTCTTATGCTAGGATGATTGAATATGCATTGTTATTTGGTAAATTATATCATATATCTTGAATTGTGCGCAAAATATCAAATATAGCTTAATTTTTATTTATTAACGCTAAATATCACGAGTTATATATATGTGTGTGTGCGTGTGTGTATTCCGGTTAGTAATATAACTTAATTATGCTGAATTATTACTTTTATAAAGAATTTAATACTTGAAATTTTAACTTGAAATTTTGTGCAAATGTTATAATAGTCCAATGCACCTTTGATAAAATTTGGAAAAGTATCTGACAAGGAGGTTATCTTTTACCATTTTTAAATTTCAAAGTATGAAAAATCATAAAAATAAAAGAATAGATATAAATGATAAAAAAATATTTTCAATATGATAATGAAAGCATTATTAATTTGACCACTGTCAAGGTCTATCACTAATAGTGTTACATATATATTATATATATATAAGCTGTCATGATATGTAGTGTTAAAGGTTATGATACATTTGATAAATTGTCGGAAAGCCAAGACATTTAAAATAATTTGCTATTATTATGATACATTTGATTAGTCTTTTACTTTGTCGCTCTTTGTTTTTCTATATCTAAGTGATTAAATTTTATGATAACTAATTTAATTCTAGATGATTTTTGGGGCTGGTAGAGGTGGTACAATTTACATGTGGGACTTCCGTGGAGGACGAGCATCTTCTGGTTTTCAAAGTCATAGAGAGGTAAGCTTTTAAAGCTATTGCTCAATGTGCATCTTTGGGATTCTGAAAACATTGATTATGGCCCTAACGGAGACGATTTGCTAAGCTTTGGTTCAATCAGAACCGCCTTTTTAACAATACAATTTCCTTCTAGGTAGTTTTTCTTGTCACTTCTCATATTACTGTCAAACAGTTTGATATTATGCTTCCATTTGGCTTCCTGTTCTGGAAGAAATTTAATTTAATTTACCTACAATTTCTGCTCCTGCCTTTCGTTGAATCAGGCATGCCATCCTCCTGTAGCATCTTGGAAATTGGCATCGATCTTAGAAAAGATAGGCCCTTTGAAGGTATTCCTATTGCATGATTCCTGATGTTGAATATTTTTCAAATTATAATTCGCCTTTCATGTTTGATTTGAGGAAAGTTTGGAGCAATAAAACAAATTTAATGGGATGCTTTTAGTTCAGAACCTGCATGTGAATGTTATCCTCATTAACCATTTCTTCCCATCACTCTGCAGGCCCAATCAAATATTGTCTCCAAGGAAGTTCACTCCATTACTTTTGATCCCTCTTGCCCGCATCACTTAGCATTTCATCTTGATGATGGCTGGTAGGTCAGCATGTAAAAGCATTTTTTATCTTCCTGCAGTCTGCAATTTAGTTGTTGTCCTTTCCGCTCTCCTCTGCATTATTAAACTTGAACAAATTTCTTGATAAGCTGATCGGGACTTAAGAGTGTTGATAAATTCTGCCTTTCCATGCTATTAATAACTTGGTAATGATAACCAATGACTAATTCACAAGCAATTCTATAATGAGAAAAGTAAAGGAACTTGTACAAAAGAATCTAGTACAGTTGCCCACTGTCTGAAATCAAAGGTAGGTCTCGAGTTCTGAGCCTGCACTATATGCTAAGGACCAATGCCAATGGCATTATCAAGATGCTGGACTAGAAAAATGATATGCTTACACAGACTCAAAAACTATCATTGCAGGATAAAATTGAAGTTGATATATGCTCATCCATTGGCCTTATTGTAATCCACATATCAGGTGTGGGTGGCTTCAGCATAACTGGGAATCTGTTTCTCTTTGGCAAAAACCTAGTTTTGAGCATACTTTATGCTGTAGTATGTTGTAATGCGGCATGGTATTAATGGCTCGTGTTTTATATTTACCTGCATCAGCTTTACAACAGATCTTCCAACAGGATAGGCTGGTGACCGAACTTTATAAATTAGGAAAAGATCAATTTGTTATGTTTTATGTTAAATAACAATAAAGATTTGGATGGTGCTTTCCATATTGCACCTGCAATATGCGTTACATTGATTGCAAGAGTCGAGTACTAGTAAGGGTATGCCCATCATTGTGATGCTTGCAACCATGGATGGTCGCTATGTGCCTTTTACTCTTCAATCTCCATATGCATTCATTGTTTTAGCATATTTAACATAACAGAATAGTTCTGGTTGATAATCTGACTTCTTCTCTTATGATTAAATTCAGGTCAGGCATTTTGAACACTCATAATTTTCAAATCACTCACATTCATTGCCCTCCTCCAGCTTGGTTGTAAGTAAATTTGGCAGTCTGCGATTATGCTATTAATCATAATATCTTATGCAATAATCGACTAATTAATTTAGAGCTTTTTATTTCCTGATCAGGAATGATGCCAACACTATCTCTAATCTATTATACTTCAGAAAACCATCATGGCTGCCAGCATTATCAGTAAGACACATCAACTATTATTTACCTATATCAGTATCTAATTTGCTATCTGTTTGAGGTTTTTCAATAAACCTATCATGCATATAATTCAATTTGGAGATTCTACGGGCAATGTTTGGTCATCTTATGAGCTTCTTGGCTTCTTCTTGTTCCAAGACAGTGTGACTAGGGATGCAATTGTGTGCCTTAAAGATATCAAAGCCTTTGATGCTAGTTGGAAAACAATAGACTAACTCATGCAGTTTGGTGATAGACTTGTCAAGATGAGATGAACTAGAGCATAAAATTAAGATGAGTTTGAGTACATGGTTACGGAAATCAGTGATGACATGAAAATGGGGAATGTTGCTGTAACGTTTAATGTATTTACATTTCACGTCAGCTAAACTCTACTTTGTCTGAGTTGGTATTCTTTTCACGATCCAAATGTAGATGAGCTAGCTTGCCATGCCATTTGCTTTAGGGTTAAGATAGCATTGTTATGATGACTGCTTGATATTTTCTTCATTAATGTGTTCCCGGTTCATTAAAAGACACAAAACTCATCTCAGGCTTGTTACTGCTTGGGTCTGAACCATTTGGTTTCTCGTTTGTTGAATGTAATGTTTCTCTTTTGCAGATCTATGTGATTGGATCATCATCTGATAATGGCATTCATCTTTTAGATTTCTATCCTGACCCTAGTTCTCCCTGCCATGTGGACTACAGGTGAACAATTGTATCGTAGCTAGTATCAATTATATATTGGAGTGCCACTAAAAGAGCTTCTACTGTTGTTACCCTCTTAAACTAGGTTGACATTGCTTTTTTTTTTTTGGGTAAATCAGTAATATAAATAAATCAAGAAAGAGTTATGTACATCAAGAGATTGCCCAAGAAGCAAATCTCTTTACAATGCCAAAAGGGAAGCCTATCAATGGACATGCGGAGCACTACAAACATGATCCTTATGACCAAACAACCACAACAACCAGCCTGTACATAGTTACCCACCAAGCTGATGTAGGAAGGAGCATCGCAACCAGCTAAAGCTTACATTTACAAACTAAGTTAGAACAGAAAAAGAGTTAACTCAGCTACAAGACAAGCCAGAAAATCAATTCAACATTCATAGGTGGATCTTCTTAACCGTGTGCTGCTAATTTGCAGAAACGGGGTGGGATTTAAATCTCCCAACCTCTTTCATCCATCTTATTCCTACCAGCATGCAACAAGTAACAAGAACACCAACATATATTAGCATGACTCTCACTCATTCATTTTGAGAAGACCCGTGAAGTGCTTCCGAGTGTTTAAGAACCAACATTGGAGGTTGGTTTCCTTATGTCAAGAAACATCTGGGATTGAAGCTGCTGAACTAGACCAGTTTGATTCCATGTTTGTATCTGCAACTTCTCACCCATCCCACCTTGGTGACATCCGAAAGATTCTGCTGATTCCAGCCCTCTTTGCTGAAACGCCAGCAAAAGGGGAATGGAGTCTTACTGTCTAGAACTAGGACAACCTGCAAAACAAACGTTAGTGAAAAAGATCCTCCACCAAATTACCTTACTTTAGTATTTGCGCTGAGACGTTTCATAGCTTGGAAGACCACTCTAGTGCTTATGTTCCCAACTTCCAAGGCTTTGTCTTTGAATGTTCGGTAGTTCTTTTTGGTCCAGATGTTATAAACAGCCACTGATAGGAGAATGATGAGAAGGTTGAGGTCAATATTAGAGTGGTTTAAGGGATGGTGGATCTAGCTTGGAAAGGCTTGAAGGGATAGCACGTGTGGTAAATGGATTTGAAAATGGTTTAAACAATGTGTCCAAACTGTTTTAGAGTAGGGACATTCAAAGAACAGGTGATCAATGGACTCGTTATCCAAGAAACACAAGGAGCAGTGATTTGGGACAAATGAAAAGAGAAGCTTGTCTCTCGTTTGAAGCTTATTAAGAAAAGGTAACCATAGGATGAAGGAGTGTCTTGGGCTAGTTCTTTTATGCCAGACTAGTTTGTACTAAGGGACACAAAGATTGGGAGGTCTCAAGGCAGAGTAGGCTGAGGCATTTGTGTAGGTTTTGGAGGGACTTGCTAGCCATTTCAATCTGTCAGGTCGGGAGTAATCTAGTTGGTATGGTAAGGGCTCCAAGGTTCGAATAGTCTCAATTGGGGCTTCCCTGCAGTTCCACATATTATTACTGATAATATCAGACACTTTTGCATTCATTTGTAATTCTGATCCATTGATCATTCTGGGAGTTAAGAGGTTCTTCAGAATACCTTTTGGATGCTAAGGGTCCTGCCATAAGTGAGTAGATAACCCATTTCTTATTTTAAATCTGAATTGGCTCCCTATAAGATCCTAACTTGTAACAACTAACTCCAAGAACTGTTATTACTAGGATGAGCATTTCAAAATTGACATTGCTTTTCATCCTCCGCGTCCTACCTTTTTCAGCCTAAACATTTGTGGCTACTTGTCATGGTGATCGTTATGCTTGTTTTATTTCTCTTTATGATCTAAATAATCAACTAAATATTTGCTTGATTTCTGTTTGGTTGTGCTAGAGAGGATACAGAGATGCATTCTGGAATGGTTAATAGATGCAGGCAAAATAGGTTTGTTCCATTATCTGAAAGTGTTACAACATGTGCCACTCACCCTCTCAATGGTACTATCGTAGCTGGAACCAAGGTGTGTGCTTTTAGATTACGAAGATATCTTTTTGAGCTTTAACCAATAGCTTTGCCTCCCCCATTGAACATAGTTTCATCGCTGACATTTTAGCTCTTTTAATCTGTTTACTGTTTATATAAGTTCTGAAGGATGGATTATTGGTTTTATTCAGAATTCTTCGTTGCTGGTTGTATCCCAACAGAAGCATTCGATTAAAGGAGATTGAAATCTCAGAGTCGAAGTAGGGGGAATTCATTGGGATGCCTGTAGAAACTGTCTGGAGCAATTTCATACCGCAGAAATTGGTCAGAAAAAAAAAAAGGAACAAGACTTGCCTCTGACTCTGTGTTTCTTAGCAAGAATCATCGAGAGCCCCAATCTATGTCTACTAATTAGCTAGCTAGCCCATGGGTCATGGCCATTGTAACTTTTCTGAGAGTTTATACGTTAGAGCGTGAGTATTGGAATCCACTTTAGCCAAGAGGGAACAAAGTAACAGGACAAAAACTAAGCATTGTACGAGGAAAAGCAAGCAAATATTGGTCTTTCTGTCTTTGCCTTTCGACCTTCCACTTCCAAAATCTACTGAAATTGGCAGAGAAAGTCCATATGCCTATGCGTGGTCCATTCCTTCGTGCAATCTTTTCCTGCTCTGCTTTGCCTTGGACTTGCTTGCATCCTTTTCTTTTATTCCGTTTTGAAGTCCTTCAGAGAAAGAGACATCCAAGCCCTTCACTTTTTTTTTTCATCCAAAGGCTGCAATTCCAAATTAATGGCATTCGCTATATTCACGTAAATCTACACATTGCATAGATATATTTAAACCATATGATCAAATATATAATTAATTATTCTGAACAAGTTAATTGGATAAGTTGCTTTTATTAAAAGACAATTACAAATTATTGGATACGTAGCCACACGACATATTCAAGGATTAGGTGAGTATTAGGTGGTTCTAAGAGTACGAGTGAAGTGGGGTACATGGGTCATGTGTTCTTAAATCTCAAGAAGTATACTTGTGATCATAGCTTCTTCAACTTTACCTGCTATCCATTTTGGTTATAAATTAAAATCAGTTTCCATTTCATATGATGCTATATTATAAAACTTTAGAATTAAGTACTAGGATCAATGATATTAACAAGTCCATGAGTTTTTCACTCTTTGTGTTAACAACTTATTATGATTTAAAATGATTACGATTGGATTTACTTGATTGGTAACTTAAATTCATCGTCTTGAAAAAGTAGTAACACCAAAAAAATCTCACTGAATCGACCAGATCTCAAATTTGTTCTCCATTCCATGATAATTTAATGATAAAATGCTCAACCTTTGGAGATTAGTTACAATAATCCCCAAAAGTTTCAACTTTTCACATCTCAAAGCAAACAGCAGCGGACGTTGGTTAACCGAACCTAGTTAAGGTCAAAACAAATTGAAAAGCCAAACTACCAAGTAGTAGTATTAGGTCTGAAGCTTTCTCTAAGTCAAGGATTATATATCTGAGTAGGTTTTTAAACAAAGTAATCAAAGCCACCTTTTTGCATGTGGGAACTTTGAAGGAAGTGAAGAGAGTGGTTGGCTCACTAAGCTAAATTTCAATAAACTAATCAAATCCATCAACCTTCATTTTCCAATCCTACCTGGAATTCCATTCTCAAATACTAAACCCATTGCCCATAGCTTGCTTATGTATCTTCTCTTCCAAGTATATATCTATACACATGCACACCATTCTGGGGAAAGTTTACAGCTTTAATAATGAAGTTAAAGGCCTCTGTTTGGTCACAAGGATGGCACTATCTATGCTTCACAAGATTCACTGTTAAAAGGGGGAAAAAAAAAGGGATGGAGACAACAGATGTTTGGAGGGTAATGGATCATTCTGTCCCCCACGTCGAACCTTTTCTTTCTACAACCAAAAATAAAAAAGAAAAAGAACTGCTTAGTACATGGACCAAACTACCATCACTCTGTTCTGTTTTTACGCATCTCTTAATCATTCACTCTGGTTTAGTTTTTCTGTATGTATTGTTCAAGAAACAGAGCAAAGAATCTTATAATCCTTTCTTTAGGACCACTACTTCGTTGTATTGTATTGTATAATAGTAATAGAAAGCAAATAAAGTAGATCAACAAACAATTTGTGAACTTCAATTAACATCTTTATCACAACAAATTGAAAAACCCTTTTGTACTAATTGAGAAGTGGGTCTAAAAAATACCCTTAATTAGACAACTGAGTTGCATGATTAGTTTGGTATGATTAGAGCAGTAGTTAACAAAATTGGCAATTTGGGTAGGGTTAGGGGTAGTGGGTATGCAATGGCATCATCTTCTTCTGATAGTCGTAGTAGTAGTAGTACTTGAAGCAATCATGTCCATAGTGGTACCACCACCACCCAAATGCCTCCATTTCACGTTTTGGCATTATTTTGTGGAAGTATGGCGAGTTTTATGACCTCCAGACTTTTTTAGGATAACTCTTTTCTCCTCATTTTTTGGTTTCAACTCTTTTGCTACTCTATAATGCATTGCAAGTACTTAAAAACTACTACTGCAAAAGAAAACCATTACTCCTCCCTGTGCTCTTTCTCTCTCTGCTTCACATGCTCACATTCTATTACCCAACAAAGACAGAAGCTGCTTGGAAACATACCCTTTCTCTATCTACCTAACTTCTCTGGTTGTCACTACATTCAATATCATCCTCATATCCGTAAATCAAATCCAAACCATTAGATACCCTTTTCAAAATCCATTTTATTGTTTTTCATTCTTCATCTGCTCGACTATATACTTGTATTTTTTCCTCCTTTCCTTGTTCCATTCTTTAGGTGTATATGCTCTGCTTCTACTCTGTTTTCTTTTCTTTTTTTCCATGGCAGCTACTGCTACTCAAATCTTTCAAAGCAATGATAACAATAAAACCAACACCCACCAGGACCTTAACAGACAAGAGATACAAGCTGCCATTGCCAAAGCAGTGGAGCTAAGAGCTCTCCACGCTGCTCTCACCCACGGAAACAGTCCTGCAAATATGAGATTCCCATCTTCTTCACCTGGTTCACGCCCTGTTTCTCAATTCTCTTCTCAGGATTACCCTGTTTTCACTCCTGTGAGTCCAGTTTCTTTTCCATTTCTTCGTTTCAACATTTGGATTTCCTGTTCTTGTTTCACCATTTTGATTTTGGATATGTGCATTTATTATTTTTGTCTCTCGAAGGAAAAGGGGTATCTTTGTTGTTACTCCATTGTCTATATTTTGCTTCCAAAACAAGTTTCAAGTACTTCGAGTATCTTTGCTGTTACTCCATTGTCTATATTTTGCTTCCAAAACAAGTTTCAAGGTTCATAACTGGATCAATAAAACTATCATATAATGTATCTGTATTTGCTTGCTTTTCAAGTTCTTGCGCATATTAACAAGTCTTAGAATTAACAACTTTCATACTGAGGTTGCCAAGTTCCAAAAACTGGATCTTTACACTACTGTATTATTGGTTCCTCACTTCCTTAGCGTTTGTGACTCTGATTTTCAGATGGAGAATTTTGGTTTTTTCTTAGCTTCAAGATGAAAAATTTCCCAGAACCCGAATTCGTTTCTTGTTGAATTACTAACTTAGAATGTGTGATTTGACAGAGTTACGAAGACGAACCGTTAACTGGGCACAATCAGATTCTAACAAAATCAAGAACACTATCGGAAGTGGGGGAAGAGTATGGGCTAGAAGAAGGAATTAGCTATGGAACTGTTTATTCTGATTTTAAGAAGGAGAATTCCTCATCAAGGAAAGGGATTCCTTCTGGTTTGGTCAATTTGGAACTCCATAATTATGCAACTGACGATCAAAGATCTGCCACTGGTTCTTGTGCAAACAATATTACCGTGCTTCACTCTTCACCTGGAACAGAATTCTATAGGTCTAGTAGGAGAAATAGTTTGACAGACTTCAGGTCTGTAGCTTCTTGCAATAAATGCAAGCCAGTCAGTATAATTACGGAGTCTGAAAATCTAACCACTCGAAGTATCAGGAGTTCCAATACTGTGGTTCCGATGACAGATTTCCACCACTCATCTCTCCAGTCACAACCAAGAACACGGGGAATGATTTCATGGTTGTTCCCAAAGCTGAAGAAGAAGCAGAAGCATGAGATATCACCAAATAGAACAGAATCCGAGGATGTCTCACAGATTCTCAAGGACTTGGGAGTATTGTCCATTGAAACATTGAAGAGAGAATTGACAGAAGCGAATCGAAATAGAGATGAAGCTTTAATGGAAGTTGCTGAGATGAAATCTTCATTGGGAGAACTAAGACAGAAGCTCGAGTACTTAGAGAATTACTGTACTGAGTTGAAGAAGGCGTTAAGGCAAGCAACGCAAGGAAAGGATTTAAATGCATCTGAAAAGGTAACCGGAAACTTTCCCAAGAAAGGGAAATCCATTGGTGGAAATGGAGAAAACCTGATGCCTGTAAGTGAAGAGGTAATGGTGGAAGGTTTTTTGCAGATTGTGTCAGAAGCAAGATTATCTGTGAAACAATTCTGCAAGACACTGGTGAGCCAGATTGAAGAAACAGATAAGACCCTTGTGGACAACTTGAACTTGCTTCTTCAACCACATAAACTTTCTCTGAATTCAAAGCACTCAAAAGCAGTCTTGTACCATTTGGAAGCCATAATTAACCAATCCCTTTACCAAGATTTTGAGAACTGTGTTTTCCAAAAGAATGGATCACCAAAGCACCTAGATCCTCATCAAGATCGTCAGGCTCAGTTTTCTTCATTTGTGGCACTGAGGAATCTGAGCTGGAATGAAGTTTTAAGGAAAGGAACAAAATATTACAGCGAGGAGTTTAGTAAGTTTTGTGATCAGAAGATGAGTGGCATTATCACAAACATGAATTGGACCAGACCGTGGCCTGAACTGCTTCTCCAAGCCTTCTTTGTTGCTGCTAAATGCATATGGTTGCTTCACTTGCTAGCTTTTTCATTCGATCCAGCATTGGGAATTTTAAGAGTTGAAGAAAACAGAATGTTTGATCCGCATTACATGGAAGATATGTTTATGGATAGGCAAATGTCACGCGGTCCAAGCAGGGTTAAAATCATGGTAATGCCAGGGTTTTATATTCAGGGCAGGATCTTAAGGTGTAAGGTTCTGTGTAGGTACAAATCTGCAGCTTAGATGTTTTAAAGAGTTTGCCTTCAATAAAAGTTGGCCAGCTTTTCCTGAGCTCTAAAACCAACGATTCTCCATTGGTATTTGGTTCAGTACTAGCTCATTTTTAGTGTTTGGAACTTTAGGTCATGAATTCCATTTCATCAGAATCAGCCATTAACTTCTTATCCAACTCTGTACTGTATTGTACTTGCTGCGAGGATTATCCAATTCCAATCATTGAAGTTCTTCCCCCTCTCTGTATATTTAGAGTTGATGAAATTAGTTGAAAAGAAGACAATTAGTTGCACTTGCTCTAGTGATAAAATCTTAATAGTTTGACACAACATAGGGAATGATCGAAAAGAAGACAATTAGTTGCACTTGCTCTAGTGATAAAATCTTAATAGTTTGACACAACAAAGGGAATGATCGAAGCAGAGTGTTATGGTCATACAAAGACATAAATAGATAGAAAATATCACGTGAGTTTGGCAAATGGCAATGACAAGAATTGTACCTCTCCCAAGAAAGAAAGCAACAAAAACATGCAGTGCGTTAAAAGACAACCCCCAATTATTAATTTATGAAGAGATGTACTCAAACTTCTAAAATAACTACTTGTGAGTGCATCATGATGAATTACTACACATATCTCATCTTTGTATTGATCAAAACTTTTAGGCTGTATAAGGGAAGGGTCTCTCAGTTAAGATTTTACTTCTATACCAAGTTCAGAAGCTGGTTCTATGAGCATGAATATTATGAGTGAGACTGATGAAGCCTCAGGACGCAGTTGAACTTGCAGATGCACTCCACCAAAAGCTAACTGAGAAACTTGTTGTCAACGATCGGACGTAGTGCCACCATTTTGGTGGGATGTAAAGCATTTCACCTTCCTCCAAAATGCAGTCCAGGAACTCCAGTTCATTCACCTTAGGAAATTGTCTTTCGTCTATGTTGTCTAGATCAACCTTGACAAATCATACATCAATTTAGAGTAGTAAGAGACAATGCTGCAAGATACAAGGGTACAAAATTTAACGACTATGGATATAGATCTAGAGGCCAACTTAACGTGAATATGATAACAGAGGTAATATGCAGATTTTGAAACATTCAAGCCACTACCTGGCTGGAATTGCAAAGCATGGTCTCGCTGTATGGATATAGTTCCTCTGTCAACGAAGAAGGGTAAAGCCTGACATACTTTCTGCCAACAACCTGAAAAACATACTTTTACGTTTATCTCAAGAGTTATAGAAATGTAAATGCATACACAGCGATAAATAAACTTGCACATGTAGTCAAACCAAAAGAAGCACGCCTGTGAAAACTAATCAGGCACGTATTTGCGTCACCGAGCAGCTAAGCTTTATGCAAATAATGCAAACTCAAACTAGTAGGTTCAATGTCTTTCTTCCAGACTTGACTTAAGAAAAATTACAAAATTACTCTTTCATCACAAACTAAACAATAACTTTTACACTAGCCACGGATGCACTCTGATTGCATCTGCAGTTGGCTGCTCACTTTCTTGTTGGCGAAGCCCACATATGTCATGTATTTTGCTGTTCTCCAACCGTCTAATATAAGAAATTCATTAGATACATGTGCAACGACCTTAAATCACTGAAATAAGTTACATCATGCACAGATGACCCACATACCTCCATAAACAAGAGAAGCAGAATAAGCATTAAATTGGAGTTTGACGACAAGAAGTTTGATTGAGAAGTAGAGTATAAAAGAATACACAAAAGAAGATTATGCTTAGTGTTTAAGAACTCCAGAAGGTGGTGCCACATCATTATTATCATATTCCATGCCAAGCTTACCTGAGCAAGTAAATTGTGGTGTGGATCATGATGCAAAGGTGTTACTGTCCCAGCAGGACCAAACCAAGCATTTAGAGACCTAAGCTCCCCGCCGCCAACAAAACAGTAATCAGGAACACAAATGTCCTTCCGGAGCTCATTTATCTGTGTTTACTATGAAATAGAATATGTGAACTTCTGGCAGACAGTGACATGTTAAGCCACAGTATTTGACATTCCGTAACATAATCAACAGACATAATGAGAATGATGTGACATGCCTGATCAAACAATGGATGTTGAGCAAGATACGTTGGAATCCCACAAGAGAACTCATTGGACTGGATTCTCTCCAGAAACTGGGAAAATGTTATGAGTTCTTGCTTCCACTCTTGGCATAAATAGTTTTTCCCAACCTGAAGAAATTTGTTTCAGCTTTTATTGACACATAGGAGCATACTGAATTATGAAGTCCTACTAAAACATCATATAAGCAGGAAGAATAATCACCTCAACTGAATCAAGAATAAAAACACTTCTTTTGTACTAATCCCAACCTTACCTTGACATACTAGATAGATGGATCAAGTTTTGCCAATAGGGTTGTTAAACAAAACGGTTCAAAATTAATAAATAAAATAAAAAATCACCTCAACTGGGACTGTACGATCACCAGCAACCTTTTTAAAGTAGTTTAGATCTTGCCACTTTTCCCTGGCAGGCCAATGTGCCATACTATCACTAATAATAACTGGGAAACCAGAAAGGAAATATTCACGTAAAAAAGCCTCCAAGGATAGCGCAGATCTTTTCACCACAACCTTACAAGACAAGGACTTGAACGGTAAAACACGAAGCACCTGTAACATTTTACAGCAACAACGCCACCTTAATTAAAGATGAGATTGAAGTTAGATATCCAATAATGAGAACTCATTACAAGCAAGTAAACATAGTCCAAATCAGGAAACAACAGGAAGCAACAAGTTGGCGAGAAATATGCCCCTATAAGTTAAGATGGCACACATGAACTGCATTATAGAAGCAAAGTTGTTGAATTGATGACGCCAAAATAAGGGAAAGCTGTGCCTTTAATCATACAACAGTTGCATTATGAAATGGAATTATATTTATCAACAAAAGTAAGACTGTGAGCTACAAAAGAAACATAAATTTCTGCAGAAACATCAAATCTACAAATCCCACCTCAGTCCTATAGAAATCGACGGTCTTGTTGGAAGTAGAGGATTGAGAATTATGATGGGTATTACGAGAAGCAGTGAGAATTGAGACTGCGAAGTCCAAATCCTTCCTGAGCAACAGACCTCCCATTATCAAACCCATGTCCAAAGCCTTGAGAGCTTCCGTGTAGTCTTCATTAGCATAATGAAAGTTCGCAACCTGCAAACATGCCATTGAGTAGGCATCTCGCCACACCGGAAGGACGGAATGCCAGGGACCTGAATGAAGCTGCTCCCACGCCATCTCACGAGCCGCCTCCGCCGCTCGGAAGTCTCCGGAGGTCGCTAGTGTTGCCATGCTCACGAAGGCGTACCCACCATGGGAAGTAATTGACTGAAGCAGGTTTGCAGACTCACGGTCCAGTGTTGGGGTCGGGAAGCGACGCTCAGTGGACATGCTAGCGATCAGCTGGTGGGTTTTACAGTGGTGTGTTGATGTACAAGAATCAATCGGATGAAGAAAGATTGGATCTTTGAAGTTGGGAACTCTGAGAAGAGCTGACTTTTTTATTACCAACAACAACACAGAAGAGAGGAAGGAAGGTAGAGCAACGGAGTTCTTTTAGGCTTTTTGGGATATTTTCTTTTGTTATATAGTATAATATATACACACAAGATTGGTTTTCCCTTTTTGAAGATATTTTTATTTATTCTAGGACTGTGTCTGTCTAATTTGAGATATTTTTCCCTGATATTTATTTTTCCATAT
>JAOTBA010000003.1:31150092-31173733 GCA_025629845.1 Erythroxylum squamatum | reverse complement strand
ATTATGCAATGGTTGGGACTTTTCTCACAAAATCCGTGATCTATCTTGAGGCTATGAGGAATGGATTGGCCAATTATTGGCAGCCTGTTCATGGGGTAGAGGTGTCGGAGTTGGGACACAATCGCTATCTATTTGAATTCTTTCATGAGGTTGATCTGACTACTGTGGTGAGCAGAGGACCTTATAATTTCAATAATCATTTGCTGGTTTTTCACCGATTGGAGGAGGGGGAGGATCCATTGAAAGTGCCTCTGATTTATTCATATATGTGGGTGCAAATCCATGATTTACAGCCGGGGGGTTATTCGGCAGGAATGGCTAAACTCCTGGGAAATTTCATTGGTGAATATATTGATTATGATGCTCGAGCAATCACACAGGGAGTCCGTAATTATATGCGGATGCGTGTTCGAATCGATATTCGGGTGGCATTGAAAAGGAAAAAGAAGGTTGCCTATGGTAGAGGACGTGAGGGATATGTCAATTTCAGGTATGAGAAATTGCCTTTATTTTGTTTTCTTTGTGGGAGATTAGGTCATCATGATCGGAGTTGTCCCAGACGTTATCAGCCGGGGGGAAGTGAGTTAGTGGCCGAATGGGGAATTGAGTTGCGAGCTTCGGTGAAGAAGGAACAACCGGTGAGTCCGTGGTTGCGAATCGGTGGTATCCCAGTTACTAGCAACAAGGAAGATTCACCAATTGGGGTGGTAACTGTTCCACAAAATCAGGAGCAAAATCTGGATGAGATTGCGCAACAGCATTTGAAATCGGGAGAGTTTTTAGGGGATATTGCAGACTCAATTTTGAATAAGGAAGCTACTGTTTCTATGGAGCATGATGGGGAGGATGAGGTGGCAAATGAGGTGGATCCTAAAAAACGTCAACGTGTGAATTTGGTGGCCCAAGTTTCAAACTCTGATTCAAAGGTTGCCTCTGGGTTTCAGAAAGCCCAAAACAAATCTATATCGGCCGGCCCTGGTAATCAGGCCCGCCGTTCGCCATGAAAATCATTAGTTGGAATGTCCGTGGATTGGGGAATTTACGGGCAAGGCGAAAGCTGCGTCATGTTTTGAAGCAGCATTACCCGAGTATTTGTTTTTTGTCTGAAACTAAGTTGCGGAAACACAAGATGGAGAAGCTCCGAAGGTCGTATGGTTATTATAATGGATTGGAAGAAAATTCGATTCAAACAAAAGGGGGGTTGAGTATGTTTTGGCGGGATGATGTGGTGATTGATTTGGTTTCATCATCGCTTTGGCATATTGATGTTATGGTTGAAGAAAAGGATTCTGGTAATCGTTGGTACCTTACGGGATTCTATGGTAACCCGGTTGAGATTAGAAGGCAAGCTTCTTGGCAGCTTTTGCGGCAAATTCGAAGTAAGCATAATAATCCGATTCCTTGGATGGTGATTGGCGATTTCAATGAAATTTTGTGGACAAATGAGAAACGTGGGGGTCGTCTTCGAAATGAACAACAGATGATAAATTTTAGAGAAGCACTTCAGAATTGTGAGCTAGAAGATTTGGGTTATTCGGGTTCGTGGTACACTTGGGAGAGAGGAAAGTTCGCTTATAATAATATTAGAGAACGACTTGATCGTATGCTAGCTACGAATGATTGGTGGGATGTTTTTCCGGATAGTGCGGTAAGCCATCTTCATTTTTACCATTCTGATCACCGTCCGTTGCTGATGAATACCGTGGCTAACAAGTGTGCTGATAATGGGGTGGATGGTGGTTCTCGTCAATTTCGATTTGAAGCGTCATGGATTACTGAGGAGTCGTGTGAGCTTGAAATAAAACACTTATGGGCTAACTTACAGGGATCGGTCCCTCAGAAGTTGGAGAAGTTAGGGGCTGGGCTTCAACAGTGGCATGTTCGTATGAATAATGTTAAAAAGGCTCGGAAAGAGATGCTTGAAGTTGAATTGGAACGATTGGATAGTTTGCCTGTTTCTGATGATGTGCTTTTGGAATCCATTCAGCATCGATTGGAATTAAATATGGAGATTGATAGACAAGAAATATATTGGGAGCAGAGGGCTCATGTGCAATGGAAATTGGAAGGGGATCGAAATACACCCTTTTATCATAAGTATGCTTCTCAACGAAAACGACGTAATCGGGTTTCTGGCATCCAAAATTCATGTGGACAGTGGCAAGCTGATATTAATTCGGTTGCGAATGTGGCAGCTGAATATTTTCAGGGATTATATACGTCTCAAGGGCAATCTGATACTAGCAGGGTTATGGAGGGGGTTCGTAACAAGCTCCCGCTGGAGATGAATTTGGATCTGATGAAATCGTACACAGTGGAGGAAATTTGGGAAGCTGTTCGAGATATGGATGCCTTAAAAGCATCGGGGTATGATGGCTTTCCGGCTATTTTTTATCAGAAATATTGGCATGTGGTTGGGAGGGAGGTTGCTTCTTATTGTTTGTCGATTTTGAATCGGGAAGTTCCTTTATCGGGTAATAACCATACTAATATTGTATTGGTTCCAAAGGTTAATAATCCTAGAACTGTTGCTCAATATCGTCCTATCAGTTTGTGCTCGGTCTTATTTAAGATTATATCTAAAGTTATTGCGAATCGACTTTGTTTGGTTTTGGATATTTGTATTGATGAAGCTCAGAGTGGTTTTGTACCTGGTCGTCTTATATCTGATAATATTGTGGTTGCTTACGAACTTGTTCACAAGTTAAAGACGAGGTGTGCGGGGAAGAAAGGGAATTTCGCTTTGAAGCTCGACATGAGCAAGGCCTACGATAGGGTGGAGTGGCATTTTTTGGAATCTATGTTGCGAGAGAAAGGTTTCGATTCGGATTGGATTTCACTTGTTTTGGAGTGTGTCAAAACGGTGACTTATTCTGTGGTTATCAATGGGAAAATTTATTCTCATATTGTTCCGAGCCGAGGTCTTCGACAAGGGGATCCGTTGTCTCCGTATTTATTCCTTATTTGTAGTGAGGGTTTTTCGACTCTGTTACAAATGGCGAAGGATAGATCAGAGTTAAAGGGCTTGAAAGTGAGTCGTACTGGTCCAGCTATAACTCATTTGTTTTTTGCCGATGACAGCCTTTTATTTGGGGAAGCTACTGAGGAATGTGTGCAATGTATTAAGGCAGTTCTTACTGATTACTCGCATCACACAGGTCAAATTGTAAACTTTGATAAATCTGTTATTTATTTTAGTCCGAATACGACTGAGGTTGATGCTCAAATTATGCTTGATTCTCTTAATGTGCGTCGAGTTTATAATCTTGATAATTATCTTGGTCTTCCAACAATGGTGGGTCGAAATAAGAAGCGAAGCTTCCAGTATTTTAAAGATCGCATTTATGAGAGAATTGGGGGTTGGTCTACGAGATTCTTGAGTCAAGCGGGGCGTGGGGTTTTTATTAAAGCGGTTCTCCAAGCAATGCCTACTTATGCCATGTCATGTTTTTTGCTTCCGAAGACTATGTGTGTGGAGTTCAATAGGATCTTTAATCGCTTTTGGTGGAAACAAAATGTCAGTGAGCGCGGAATCTATTGGTCAGATTGGACGAAATTGTGTGTGCCTAAAATTTATGGAGGTCTGGGTTTTAGGAATATGCTTCAATTTAATGTTGCTCTTTTGGCTCGACAAGGTTGGCGACTTCTCAATTGTCCTAACTCTATTGCTAGTCGTATTCTTCGTGCTAAGTATTACCCTCATGGCAACTTTATGCAATCTAATTTAGGTTGCAATCCGTCTTATACTTGGAGATCGATTTGGAGTGCTCGAGCTTTATTAGAGCGTGGCCTTTGTTGGCGGGTGGGTAATGGTACAGGTTTGAATATTTGGCAGGATCGGTGGGTTCCTTCAGCTCCTAATTATAAAGTCGGTAGTTTGGGTCCGCATAATAACTTGCAATGGGTGGATGAGTTGATTGATCACGATTCAAAAGTTTGGAAGGTAGAGCTGATTGAGAGTTCTTTTATTAATGCTGATGTCGAGCGTATTTTACAGATTCCGCTGTCTTTCACAAATACGGATGATGATTTATTCTGGCAGCCTTGTAATTCTGGAACTTACTCTACTAAGAGTGGGTATCGGGTTTTATCATTGGACATTTTTCGTGATTCTGACACGGGTCTTATGAATCCTCCGCAGTTTAATCTTTATAGCAAGTTATGGTCTCTACATTTGCCAGAAAAGGTAAAGATTTTAATTTGGAGAGTGTCTTGGAATTATTTATCTACTAAAGTGAATTTGCAGATTAAGCATATTGCTTGGAATAATATATGTCCAAGGTGTTGTCTTGAAGCCGAGAGTTTGCAGCATGTTTTCATTCATTGCCCGACGATAAAGGATGTATGGGATAAACTCGGTTATACCTGGCCCGTTATCTCTTCTCAAATTGCATTTATTGAGCACATGGAGTCAATGTCCTCATTTGTTTCGGATAATACTTTGCAGCTCATTTTTACTGCTATTTGGGCATTGTGGAATCATAGAAATAAGTGGTTATATGAAAGTGTTCATGAGAATACAGAATCCTTATTCAGGTTTATTTCTAGTTACTGCCAAGAAGCTCAGTCTACAATGAGAACCAAGAGTAATTTGACTCAAGCTAGAGTTATTCGACAGTGGCAACCTCCTCCAGAGAATTTCTATAAACTGAATTTTGATGCAAGTTTTTCTTTGAATACTAAAATCGCAGGTGTGGGGGCTGTGATTCGCGATCATTTAGGCAATTTTATGGCTGGTTTTGCTGGAATTATTAGACATATACCTGATCCTTGTACCGCTGAAGCTGCAGTTTGTAGGGAGAGTATTCGCTTGTCTCGGGAGAGTGGTTTCCGAGATCTTATCGTTGAAGGTGATTCTTTGAATGTGATAAAGCGATTACGAATGGGAATGCCGGATAAATCTCCTTCTGGAAGGTATATTTCTGATGCTATAGATATGATCAAGGGGCTTCGAAATTCCAGGATTCAACATGTTAATCGAGAAGCCAATATTGTTGCTCACACAATTGCTAAAAGGAGTCTAAGAAACATGGCGACTGAGTATTGGTTCGAAGAACCTCCTAATTTTTTGAGTCGATTCTGGCACCAATCAAACTAAGTGGGGATGTTCTTTTGTGGATGGTGATAGGATTGTTTGATTCGTAGAGGCCCGCTAATTATTTCTGCTCATTTATTTTACTGCTTCGTTTATCATGATTTAATCCTTCTTTTGTCAACCAGCTAATCTCTGTATCTTGTGCTGGTCTTTAGAATTGGAATTATAAGGGTGTATATGGGACCTGTAGCCTGTAGGTTCGTGTTTTTCTTGCCCTTGTTTGTGATCTCATCTTGTTTCCAATTTTATCAATGAAAGCGTTTAATATCAAAAAAAAAAAAAGGACTGTGTCTGTCTAATTTGAGATATTTTTCCCTGATATTTATTTTTCCATATTCATTTCTAAGAAGCTAGAAATGAAGTTTTATTTCAGAAGACATGTATGGTTACATAAAAAAGTGACAAGCTTCCTCCTCCTCATTCTCTTCCTCTGTTTTGTAAGATCTTCACCTAATAATTTCTTCTTTCATGGCTAGTGACAGAGCACCAAGGTTGCCTCCACTCTCTATTCTCACTCCTGGCATTGCAATTGCTCTGCTTCCCACATTCCCGCCTTCTCCAACTCTTATCTTCCCAAACTTAACCTTCCCGCCCTCTCCTTCGTATATGTGCCCAAAGAGCAGAGCCTCTTTTCCTACACACACTCCTTTTTCAATCTCCACCATTTCTGGATTCAACAGAGCTCCCATGCTATCTACAAAGGTCCCATGGCAGAGCTCTACATTTGCTCCCATCAACTTCATCCATAACACAAATAGAATTGACCCACCAGCCATTTCCATGAAGTACTCTCCAACTACGGTTCTAAAAGCTTGCCACACAGTGTCCATGTAGACTCGTATGCTCCAAATGTACACTGTTTGACCTTCTTTCTTCTTTCCCACGAGAACCCATTTGGCAATAACACAAGCTAATGCTGCCAGAATACCTGAACAAATCCAAAGCAGAGGAAGCAACCAATAATAATGCATGGGTTGTACTAGTAGTTTATGATTTTGCTTCAAAGATAGAGCCCATTTGATTGGTGCAAAGATGATCAATCCCATGAGGAAATAGGGAAGGAAAGTTTGTAGCAGAGGTTGGGCAAAAATGGCCCATAAGGTGTGAACCCTAGTCCTCTGTAATGTCAGTTTTTCTCCGGAAGAAGCCAAGCCCTTCTTCTGCATTTCTGCTGCTGCTGCCATTGGGCACCCGGAAAGGTCTACTTTAACATCTGACTGCTCTATGAACATTCTCCATGCCTCAGGGAGTGGATCTGCATTCCTCAAGTGCTGACATATCTCATATATCAAGGAACGACCATGATCAATGGACGCACTCTCCGAGCAAGACGTAGCACGAATAACGTCAATCTCGTGGCATCTCAGATAAGGATTGAACTCCAGTGATTCTGATTCTTCGGCGGTGAGGTTCTGATGAAGAGCAAGCTCACCGACATCAATGTAAGGGAATTGAGTTTCATCCCAGGGCTTAGTGCAGTCAAGTGCAACTTCACGAGCAGCTTCATCATTCGGAACAGAACGTATTTGCAGTTGAAAAATGTAGCGAACCCCACCAGGAGAGTTTACACGACGTTGGAAGTCTTGAGCAAGGAAGAGCAAAGGGCGTGTGTCCTTTTCATCCCTGGGAATAGCACCTGTTTCTGGTGGAAGAATTCCAATAGGCTCCACCTTACCAGAGTTCTCGCTTATGTTCTCATCAAAAGGTCGCAACTTGAATTTGACATACATTTCTTGTCCATCAGTGAACCGAAAGAGCCTACAGATATTGGAATAGTAATGTAGCTCCGTGAAAGAATCAGCATTTCGAAGAGACGTCCACACTGCATCTGCTATATGTGGTACGCGTTTCACATGCTCTTCTCTCGCAGGAAGGCCACACACTAACCATGTAGCGAAATCTGCAATAGTACGGGCATAGAACGCCTTCCCTGTTTTGAGTGTCAGGTCAAGAACTTGAGAGTTGCTTCCATTTTCATCTGAAAGTATTCTGATAGCTGCACCGCGTGCATCTATCCTTGCATCGTCGTCTGAACTCAAGCTGTTGCTGTGACGAATCACAACAGGATAGCTCTTTCCTGGGCTGAAGATCTTATGATCTGGTAACCCTTTAATGGTATCATAAATCTTCAACTGTCCTTTCCCACCAACACCGATTCGGTGGAAGTACCTTGTCTTGACCTTCAAAGTGGTGGCAGCCAAATTCGCCGCCAGATTGCCGACTATCCTCTTATATTTCACGTCCATCTCTTCTATTCTGTCATCCAAAGCGTGCATGGTGTTCTTGATCATGACTGGTGTTTCTGATCCAATGTAAACGCCACCCTTTTTAAGAATCGAGTTCACTGGTGCTACTGAGAGGGCGCCAAGAATTACGTTCTTTTCAAGAATGGAACCAGAAAGGACAAGACTTTGACTCCCAATCACACAATTATCCTGCACCTCAACTTTGCCATGGATGAACCCACTGGTTGAATAGAACCTTGCAATCATCCTGCTGAAGTCACCCAGATGAACTCCATCACCAATTGTAATCAAATCTGGGTCTGAAACAGGGTTGATGGCCCTGATGGAACAATGCTTCCCAATCTTTGCACCCAGAAGGCGTAAGTACACACAGAAAGCTTCTGTTCCAGACAAGAGCTTGGCAAATCTAAGGTGGCAAGCGATAGTAATTCGATGGCGAAGCCATGTTTTCAGTTGGGATTGATTTTCACCGGAAAGAAAGTGTGTAAAAGTGCATGTAAAGAAGCTGAGTATGAGGCCATGAGCCAAATAGGAAATGGCAACCAAAATTGCAGACACAGCAGGATTTGATGGAACGGTAGTAAACATTATAGCATATGCTGTGATGTTGAAAGGGATCCAGTGAAAAGCTCCAGAGACGCAAATAAATGTAAAGACTTTTAAGGAAGGAGGCTCCTGAGATAGGAATATGTAAAGTAAATAGAGAGTAGCTGCTGAAATAGTGCTGAGGAAACCAACCAGGTAGATGCCCATGAAGTGGAATATAGCATTAGATAGAGATATCCCAGGATGTGGGAACTCTCCACCCTGCAGATGTTTGAGTAGTTACTAGTCAGATATTATGATGATGAGGAAACATGTTCTTTGTCCAAAAAATATAGGAAGAACTCACCTTTTGACCATTGTGCAACTTACTAGATCTGAATACAGCTTTTCCTCCTTCACTCTTTTGCAGGGGAGGTAGATCAGCTTTTTCTCCAACCGTGCTTCCCTTCTGGACTACAGCATATGGACCAACTGAAGAATTGCGGCTGATTCGAATAGGGCGGAAACTCAAAGTTCCATTATTAATTTCATGACCTTGAATCAATGCCCCTTCTGCAATGACAGCTCCATCTCCAACTGAAACCAGAGATGGATCGGTAATGTCAACGGTGTCGAGCAAAACTGAGGAACCAATCCTAGCTCCGAACATCTTGAACCAATAGTTGAGGAACACGGTTCCTCTCAAATGCACGGCAAGAACTTTAGAGGAAATTTCCTGTGACTTGTAGAGTGCCCACCATCTCACAAACTCAATTGACCAAATGGAAATCTCAGGTGTCAGAGCATAATTTGGCCTCAAGAAAGAGTTCCCAAAGAAAGAAGTACAAATACAAGTGGTAGCAATGCAAAGAATCCAAGCAAGAGGAGCCAATGCCAAAGGAATCAAATAATCAGACCACAGAATACTTTCTGCGATGGCATGGCTTGCTGAGATCAAGACAGGAAATGCAGAAAGTGACAAGTATGCAGGAAATATCAGCATGAAGCAGACATAATAGAGGGCAAGAAGTTGAAAACAGAGAAGGAGAATTTGCTGGTTCACGGAAACTTCTGGCTCCAACTCATATGAATCAACATCAGGTTCTGAAAGATATGATGGACTATTAATGAGTTGAGGCTCAGATTTCATTACAAGGTTCTCTGACAAGCTTGCCACATCTGCAATGCAGGTTGCAGTGAAGATATCCACTGCTCCAACTGGCACTCCAAGAAAGTCTGAAAGCTTTTGCGCAGCTCGGACTACCCCAATAGAGTCGATTCCGTAAGACACAAGATTCTCTGTGGCAGAGATGTTTTTGATAGCAATTCCTGTCTGCTCAGAGACAATTCCCTTCAGGAACTCCACAATGTCTTGGTAACTCAACCCGGGACTTGAGGAAGGAGAATTCAGAAGTTGAGGTCGAGCTGCGTTTCCCTCCCTGCATGTTCCAGTGGTGAACGATCGTCTCAACACTTTCTTAGTTATAATGGGATCTGGCACCACATTCAGAGTTCCATCAGTAAAATGTTTGAGACATTCGAATCTCTTGATTTTACCAGAAGTTGTTTTACTGATGGTCTTTGGCTTGATCAGTTTGACGCATGCTATTGTAACACCATGTTCTTCTGCAACACGATTTTTAATTTGTTCAATCACATCGTTCTGAACAGGCTTACCATCTTTAACTTCTGCAATAACAACTAATCCAACCTGGTCTGAACCATCTGTGATCGACATCCCTTTTGTTGACAGAACTTCTTCTGGAACACCAATGACTGCACAACAACCTGGCCTTAGAAGCTCTGATGAAGCCTCAACAGTCTTCTCTACGTCTGCTGAGTAAATGTTCCTTCCTGCAACAATTATCAAATCCTTAATTCTTCCAGTGATGAATAAATTTCTACAGATAATTCGTCCCAAATCTCCAGTTCTAGTGTATTTTCTTCCAGGCTGACCAGGAAGATCATTTTGAAAAGTTTTTTGGCTAAGTTCTTCCCTACCCCAGTAGCCTATTCCAGTACTAGGACTGCTGATCCATATTTCTCCTTCCCTTCCATCTTCTTTAAGTTCCTCACCAGTCTCCTGATCAATAATTCTGATGTCAACATCTGCATCATCTGAGTTCACGTACCCGCAACAGACTCTTTCTTGCCAATCAATCA
Source organism: Erythroxylum squamatum (assembly GCA_025629845.1). NCBI lineage: Eukaryota > Viridiplantae > Streptophyta > Magnoliopsida > Malpighiales > Erythroxylaceae > Erythroxylum > Erythroxylum squamatum. The sequence goes on along the minus strand of JAOTBA010000003.1, from coordinate 31,163,704 downwards.
AGATGGGTTTACCTTCACCATATGCACAGCTGACAAATACACAGTTTTCAGCCAAACCATAACCAGGAGCCATCACCTCCTGAGAAAGGCCAAAAGGGCGAGTGAGCTCAACAAATCTTCTTAAAGTTTTCTGCCTCACCGGTTCAGCAGCAACCATGAGGAAGATCATGGATGAAAGGTCATATTTCTTGTCCTTATCCTTGTCAGATTCCAATCTCCGTGCCACAAGCTCATATGAGAAGTTAGGGCCGGCGCTATGAGTCCCTCGATATTTGCTCATTGTCTGAAGCCATAACAGTGGCTTCTTAATAAAAGTCATTGGGGAAAACAGGACTGCAGTCCCACCACTAACAAGAGCTGTAAAGAGTCCTCCAATCAGTCCCATATCATGGTATTGAGGAAGCCAACTTACTAGTACTGTGTTTGAGGTGCTCCTATACCTACTTCGCATCAACTTCACGTTGTGAATGAGTCCACCATGAGTTATCATGACACCTTTAGCATCACCAGTGGAACCTGATGTGAATTGCAGAAAGCACAAATCTTCAGGCTGGGTTTCTGACAGATTGTCCAAATTTTCTGGATGCAAGTCATCAGAATTCTTGACCCAAGAATCAGTATGTAGCCAAGGAAGATTCGGCCAGCTACCTGAAGGCTTCCCGATCTTTACTCTTAAAGATAGCAGACTCTTAACCGAACCTGCTCGAACTGCAGAGTGGTAAATGGTGGTGGAGAGGATGGCTACTGCATTACATGATTTAGCAATGTTCTCAATCTTCAAAAGTGCTTGGCCACCTCTTTGTAGAGGATCTGGTGGAAGAACAGGAACTGGTAGGACTCCTGCTCTTAAGCACCCAAAGAATGCATCAACAAAATCCAGACCAGGAACGTGGACTAGGAGGACCCTGTCACCAGGCCTGATTACCGGTTTTCGACTAGTCAGAAGCTTGTGAGCAATGCAACAAGCATTGGCATTAAGTTCTGCATAGGTCCTCTTGCATACTGCCACCCCATCTTCATTAATCCATGTGTAGAGTGTCTTGTTCTGTGTGACTCTATTAGTTCCCCAATGTTTCAGGTAACCATCAAGGGTAGGCAAGTCAGGGAACACCACTCCTGGCATTTCTCCCAAGTCTTTTGGACCTCTGTCCCAGCATTTTGATCGCAAGGAAAACAAATTCTGCAATATCTTATGTCAGAATTGGATAGTTCTCAACCATCAACATTTTATAACCTTGAAATCATCCTGGTTATTATTATTATTACCTTAACATATGGAAACGTGGGCAATGAATTATTATTTGCAAAGTGCTTGCGGATTAGAGCCATGGCATATGACGAGTTTCTCTCGGTAAGCTCAAAAGCCGTAAGACCACCGACGTAGTAAGTGTTATTCAGACCTTGAAGTTCAGACTCAAGTCGCTCATAGAATCCATTCTTCATATCTGTTTAATATCATTGCAAGAAAAACAAAAGCAAAAACAAAAACAAAGAAAGAGTTTTATAAGCTGTCTCTTCCCACCCAAAAGGACCTTTAGTGGTGTCTAAAAAGCCATCATACCTTGACTAGCAACATGAGGAAAGTACTTAAATCTTCTTTGAAGAATCACCTTCTCAACTTGTGCCCCAATAGAATTGACTACTTTGATGGCGAGCTGTGTGACTGCAGATCCTTTAATGTTGCCAGAGTTTCCATAAGACCAGAACAAGATAATGTCGGTGTCAGCATAAAATTTCTGCATTGCAACTGGATGCCCAATTGTTTCAGGATCATCCATATATTCACCAAAATAATAGAAGCCAATTGGCAAATCTTCCAGCCCTTTGATCTTCAAAACTGTGGTGTAGTAATCAATAGTGTTAACTTTACTGAACAATTCTCTTTCAGTCTCCCCCAGATCCATCAGAGCAGTGTCAGGTTCTGCATCAAGGATATTTAGTTAGATAGGAGGAAGAAAAAGGAAAAATGAAGAAAATTGGAAACTAGAAATACCTGTGACGTTGGCAGCTTGTGATCTGTAAGTTCCTCCATTTTTGAATGGTAAAGCGCCAGATATTATTATCTTATCAAACTCCATGGATTCTACTTCTCCTGAACTAGTTCTAAAATCAACAGTAACAGCATGAGAATTGCGTCTGACAGCCAAAACTTCAGTTTCACAACGAACTTCAAATGGAAGTAATTCACTGATCTTCTTCCAAAGACTTGTGTATCCACCCTTGAAACGTCTTATCTTTCCTGCCATTGAAGTCCTAGTGAACTCGTGGATATAGGCATAAGGCATGTCTTGAACGAATCCATAACCAGAAGCAGTATATCCATAAGCCACAGACTTGGGAACAGACTTAATTCCATGAGATTCAAGGTAAACAGGGGCCAAATCTGATGCAAATTCACTCACAGCATGGACTCCAATTCGACCAGTATCTTTTGCTTTGTCCTGCAAACCTCAGAGGGAAATTTTCATATCAATAACTACGGCCTGAAATGTTAAAAATCCTATGGTACAAAGGATAAGGAAAAGCAACCTGAATTTCTAAGGTCAGTGAAATGATAGATACATAATCTTCTGCAACTTTGATGTCCTCGTATTTTCCTGTAGAACTGTCAATCAAGGCAAGCTTGTGAGTGTCCATCTCTTCTAATTCTGAACCAGCTTCTTTCGCCAGGTGAAAAATGACAGGTGCACTGTTCTTAGCAAGAACTTGGCCACCAAGATCATAAATTCTGCCTGAAAAGATCAGTATACTTGTAAATTTATCAACTTTTTCATCTGAAACTTTTTACAGGGATGAAATGTACTGCTTTATCCTGTACCTTCAATTTCGACTGACTCGCACATGCCTCCTACTGTATGATATTTCTCTAGTATCGTCACATTATAGTAACCAAGCTTAGCTAGTGCGTAAGCAGCCGATAAGCCACTTGGACCAGCTCCTACTATCCCAATTTTTGTGCTCACAAGCAGGCTTGGATGCAGCTTGCCGAATTGATCTTCTATTGAAATTTTCGGATCCATACTTTCTTCAGTTTTCACACCTCTTCCTGGCAGTACCTGATAAAAACAGGTGACACAATGAGTCCCACATGAAGAGACCTGAAGAATACTACATTTAGCATGAACCCAGAATGGCATATGATGAGACAATTGACATGCTTGAATCTTTCGGACACTAAAAGAAAAACTCAGGAAGTGGATAAGAGAAGGAAACCTTGAAAGTAAAAAGTAATGGTGAGTGTGGAAGCTTGCTCTAAAAACCTGCCTGTGCCTGGTGGTGATAATTCTCTGCAACACAGTTGCTCATACAGGTTAATACATCCATCGTCAATGCCTGTGCCATAGCTACATATTATGTTGCCCAGAAGGCACCAAAGGAACAAAACATTTGCTCTTTTCCCCTACACTGTAGGAAATCCCAAGAAGACATGAACTTGGCAATAATGAATGAAGGAGACCAACTTCGGTTTATTTTAAATGAAATTCTTTAGTTTATAATTATATAAAAAAAAGGAGTTAAACAAACCTTGAAGTTAAAAGGGTTAATGCCGAGTGGCAACAGCAGAAGAGAGGAGAGTAAGAGTCAAAAGGAAGAGAAGTGCTTGAGAGTGTACTCATCTGGTAGATTGTCAGACCTCAATCCTCAGAATTTAAACACTCGAGATTCCTGAAAACGCCAAAACTAGCACAAGACAACTCCTCCCATCATCATCGTCAATTCATTTTCTTCTTCTTCTTTGTTACTCATAACTACAATATAATAATCATCTTTGTTTTTAAACAGTATTAGAGGAATCATATTCCAGCATTATGCCTTTGAATTTCTTGTTAACTTCGTTTAGCTCGGTAACAAAGACTATCTATATATGGTGTCCTGTACTTCGAATCATATATTACTGTAATTTCTGTACTTAATTGCATATATATATTTCACGTTCGTATTGATTTAAATTAACATATGTACATGCAACGCCGGAATATTGTACCGTTAATTACCGTTGTGGTGAACGCCGCCGTTAAGTGTTGTACTACATCACTTCCCTTAATTCTAACTCCTTGTTTCCTTTCTTTTCCGTTTTGGTTAAAGAAAAAAATCGAATTTTTTCGATAAAAATAATTAAATTTAGTTGATAATAAGATTTTAAAAAATAACCTTTTTTACTTAAGCTTAAATAACCCAATATTATAATGCATGACTATTATTTAGTAATTATAATTAAAATTTTTATTTTATAAAAATAAATTGTTACTATTTATAATATTATTGATGACCATCAATCTATTAGTTATGAGTCACAAAACATTTTTAATATTTTTTGAAGTATATGCTTTAAATTCTTAAAGAATATTACGTGTAAATGTTGTCCAGTATCAAATCTTAATTAATAGTTTTGTTTTATATTATTCGGACAATTATTTTTTGATTCGGTCAATTTCACCCTAATACTAATTATATCAACCCTCACAATATATGTGAAACGAATTCTAGATCAAGAGCATTGAAAAAGAGAAAAAGTTGTGTGAACCATATTAATATTATTATTTTTTCAACTTTTCTTTTTTTTAATGCGTAAATGTAAATTTTCTCTAATGTTAAAGTTTAGTTTTAAAAAAAGGCATCTTATTCTAATGTGAAAAAAAAGATAATAAACACAAGATTTAGAAGCTTAATTTCAACCAAAAAAACGGATCATAATACATTAATCTCAATATTATCGGTTAATGCTTAATACTTGGATCTCCAAAATGTCCGAAACAATATTCGAGTTCATTAGCCTAGCCGGATTAGTTACCATTTAGCAGGCCAGTTTATTTAATAACAAAAAGACATGCCGATGCATCAATCTAAGTATTTATTTAACTTAGTTGATATCAAAGAAACCTTAGTACTTAATGACCATTGTAAATAAATGTCCAAAATCACTTTCATCATAATACTTTGGTTTTCTTAGTAATTATAATCGTACGTTTTAATTAGTTTACCTGATCAATATATAGCCAATAGAGCTAATTCAAATTTTACGTTTATTTCTAAGGTATAATTGTCTATCCATTGTATTATTCAATTTGTTTTTAACTAACACGCCGGAGAAAGAAGTATATTGTTCTTCCAACTAAGAAGTTTAAAAGAGCTGTAAATGTTTTGATTATAAGAAACAGAACAATTTTACAAGGAGAATTCTTGGTTTGATTCATGTAATTTGATTTTTTTATTTCAATTTATAATATTATGGAAATAATTATTTATCAATATTATTTAGTTATCACACAATATTTATTAAAATGTCTTTTTTCTTGTGTGTGTATTTATTTTACCTGTTTTTATGTTTTATTCTGATTCTCACCTTCAAATAGTACACCACTTTATCTTAGATAAAGTCTTTACAAATTAAAACTTCACTTTCTTCCCTACCTAAAACCCAACCCTCTCCATATACTAAAAAAGACAAAGCTTCTCAATCAAAGTTCATACTAGCTTCAGCACTGGCATCTGTTATATCTGACGAATGCCCATCTGAGCATTCTAACATATACGAGCAATCTTCTGAGATATCTAAACCATCTTCAGAAGAGTCTGAATAATTTGCTTATTTATTTGATCTGGCTCAGATTATGGTGACTATGCCTGAACCAACTAAAGTTGAACCAAATATTAGTGAAGCTGAATCAACATGAACTAAACCATTCAGAACCTCACCACTAGTAGCACAAACATCACCAACCAAACCAACTTCAGGTCCATGGTTTACCTTTGACGATCTTCCATTGAAAAAGTGGAGAGAACGTCTCCATAAATTTGGAGCATGGATTGATTGCAAATGACTCAACCAAATAATCTATTAAGAGATATTTTGTCTGAGTTTACTTCTCGTTTTACTGACACTTTACGAGAATGGTGGCAAAGTTTAGACAATTATCGCAAACTTTAATGCATACAAGTCACATTTCTTGAATTACTTATTGGGGTATTCTATAAAGAATTAATTGGTGATTTTTAGCTCATTGATAATCATATTAGGTAGGAGTATTTTGAGATAAATGTTATTCTCAAGACAGATGAGATTTACAAAAGCACTTCCAGCATATGACTGAATGCTATTATCTTCTTAATGGCCTCAATGATGTTAACCTCTATTATACATTCATCTCCTCCTCACCAGATGAACTACAACATGAATTATAAAGGACCATTGTTGCATTAAGAATAGATATGCGGGATATATCTCTTGGGGAAATATATCAACTTGCCTTAGCTTCACTTGACAAGTTATGTGATCAACAAATATTTTTAGAAAACATAATTAAAGGTAGTTCGTTGTTTAAAAATGATTGCAGAAAAGCTTATTTGAAGATCAAGTGTAAGGAGAAAAAGGATTGTAATGTCATACAAAAAAGAAGCATCATCACAAAAAGTTCTCTTATAAGAAGTCCCACAAATTCCATATTTCTCATGAAGGAAGGCATACGCCTTTCAGACAAAAGAATAGTTTTCTCGCTTTAAATTCACCATTCCCAAAGTTCTTGCAGACTTCCTTTCTCTGTTTATCAGCAGCTTTCAAATCTAGCCAATGCCAACTCACTTCTTTGGATGTTTTAAGAATGGTTCTAGTCATTGCAAAAATGGCGTCTCCAACTTGGGCATATCCTGAACGAGCATTCATATGGGCTATTCATCTATCTGAACAAAAGACCCATTCTATTTTTATCATTCATCATCCCTATAGTCTTACTAGTTTGGTTATATCTATACTATTAACCATTTCCAGCATTGGCGTACCATGATAACAAGCAACATAAAGATCTACTGAGAGATCTTTACTGCTTTCTAGACCATCTAAACCATCATCTAAAGACCACAAAGCCTACAACATGTACCTCTCTGGGATCATACCTAGATGATTTTACCCTGTCCGAACTCATTTCTCCTACTGACAGATATTGGACCTCATGGACCAATTTGATACTATGGGTTTCAACATCATGCTGGTGAAGTTCCATGTCCTCCTGGCTTTGAGCCCAGATGACCTCTTGGATTTGAGTCCAAAAGAACGTTTGAACAAGGAGAAAGTTCTATGAATCCAAAGCCCAACATTAAAACTGGACCTCATCTTCCCGATTATTTCCAAGATGCCCAGGACCTATGGCCTCTTATTTGGAATGATACGTAAATTAACAATTTTATCCAAGTCATGGAAAAATATGACGAAGACATGGACATTACAGACTCTGATGATGATAGAGGTGGCCCACGCTATCTCTTTACACCTCCTTGCTAGAAAAAATCCTTTTTATCTTCTTAATATATTCTTATCATTTAGGAATATTATTGGAACCCAGTGTCTCCCAGTAATTCTTTTGCTTTTGTATGTTAGTGTGTATTATTGTATCATGGAAATCTTTTCCCTAAAAGTTGTTTGTCTCTATCCCCCTTGCTTAGTCTATAAAAGCAAAGCTTCCTTCTTTATTGTACTCAGAGGTAGAACATCCATAAGAATATTATATGTTTTCATCTTATGGCTACTTTCTAAAATTCTCTCTCCTGAAAGTTTGATTCTTGAATAATGTAGCCACAGTCATACATACAAGACAAGTATACTCTACACTTGTCTCTTCATAAGGATCTTGTGTATCTGAAAGTCTTAATCTATTGATCCTGTTTGAGGTCTTTATTAGACGGGGAAAGATTGGGCAATTTAGATTTCTAAAAGGCAAGCCTTGAGAATTGATGCCCATACAAAGGGAAAGGCTTATGTCTCGACCAACATAGTCAATCTTTGTTTATCTTTGATCTCTAATAGATGATCTATTTTATAAACCTCTTGAATGATATATAGATTAGAAACTCATAATACAGCTTCATTAAGGCTTATCGGTGAAATATTTCACGAGCCTAGGAGTCACAACGAGAAGAGTCTTTCTCAATTTACTGGTGTAACAACGTCACGTACCTTGGTAATGTTATCCCCATGTGCCCTCTAACCAGGGGTAGTCCGTGTGGTATCAGAGCCATAAGTATTATTGATTGTAATTACATTATTCCATATGAGAGCTAGTAAGGAGTTTCCTTCAACCATGAGTGACTCTTTACCTAGTAACCATGTTCATATTTCTTCAACTCTTTCTATAGCCAACCTTCTTTCTAATGTTAAATGTACTCTTTCCAACCGAATTGAACACTTTGTAGAAATTACTCATCTCCCCATCGAGAGCCTTATTTCTAATACTTTATTATCTTTACTCAGTCCCTATAGTATATATTCTCGTGACCATTTTTAGACAAAAAGTATAAGAACTATTCTTTCTACTCATCGTCTAAAGGTCAAAGAAATCATCCAAAGTTTCTGTCTGGAGTAGTGTGGTTTGAAAGCTATACAGTAGAACAATATATGAAGTTAGAAATTCTTAAGGAACTTATCTCTCTTTAGAGAGAACAGAATCATACACATCTGCATGTTGGAGCTATTCATCTTGTTCTCACTCTCCATGGCAGAAAAGGAATTTCAGCCACAGCCTAGATCTCTCTTCTTGACACTGCTTATACTACGTACCAAAATGCCTTAATTGGTACTCTATTGATGACACTCAATAATGAAAGGGTCATCCTTACAATTGCCATGATTTGAATATCATGTTGGATGATCTCACATTCTCTAAATGGCTCTAAGTCCAAATCCAAATTACTGGAGCAGAACAGATCCTACAGTTATTATCGTCATTCTTCACCACCAAATGATCTACCATTTGCAAAATCACACAATAGATCTAAATTTTCCAAATTCCACTTCAGATGCTTTGTATATGATAGCAGACAGAGCTCGTGATTAGACTACTATCTTACAAATCTTGAAGTAGCTACCACCAATAGAGCTTAAAAAATTGATGCTAACTGAATGGATTGTTAGTATATACCCCACAAACCAATTATATAATGTACTGTAATTTATTAGTTGTGATTCAGGTAATATCGGACTTCGACCTTATTTAATATTAGGTAGTTATAATGTCTTACTAGAGACCACTTATAACTTATGAGCCTAAAAGAAGCTTGGGCCAACTACTAATATTAAATAAGCCTACTAGGTCACACACTAAGAGACCAAACATTCATTGGGCTTTAATAGGTTTTGGGTTTTTGGGCTTAGGGTTTTACTATATATAGATGTATAATATGACTTGATATAAGTAAAACTCATCTGTCTTAAAAAAAAGAAACCTTAGTGTTGTCGTCATCCTCAAGTGATAGAGAGAGAGGTCTCAAAAGTGGTGCTAACATACCAGAAGTGTTTGTTCGGTCTCGCAAGAGTGTGGATACCGATAGAGGTGCGACATTTGACGTGCTCTTCCAACATTACGAACTTCTTCGCTATTTTCGCTATGAAAGGTATAATCTGATATGGATTTGATTTGGATGTTCACATGGGTCTTGGTGTTTTGGATTTGCAAACGATGGTAAATATTATTGTATGTTGATAGTCCGAAAAGCTTACATGGATCCTAATTACCAAAAAGTATTCCAAGCTTCTCATAGGCATTCTTTCCACACCACCACTCCTCAAATTCTCAGGACTCTACGAATGGATTAGTAAAATCATCTATATCAGGCCCAATGAAGATCAGTTTGGACCCTCAAATACATCTGGTCCTTTTTTTATGCTTTAACCAACGTTCTCACGTAAAGAAGGAAAAGATGGACCTTTAATCCATTACTTTAAACTTGATGGAAAAACTTTATATGTTAGCCATCATTGTGGACTTTTTTTTTCTGGGATGTAGATTCATCCATATGCGAATTGGGCTATGAAATATGTCTAAATTCTGAATCAAACAATGATGATGATGAGTTTTATTAACAAACGAGGAAGACAACAACAAAATGAGATTTATCATTGTCAACCTGCTCCACAATTCCACTATCAAAATGATGATCATAATCCTGATTCTAGACTATGGATTGGTATTAAAAATCCAAGACCAAAACCCCGAAATCTTCGAGAATTACTCAAAGTTGTTAGCAAGGAACATTTGTTCCATCCAGAATCAATCTCCAACAACCTTCAACTAGTTATTTCTTCCATTCCTGTTATTCCTACTCCCAATCTAATTCCTTGTATAATGGTCAAACCATATGAGTAGGAATTTCTACCACTGGAGAGACGCACTGATGAACATCATAAGGTTATTTCTAGCCCTTATGTGTATGCTACAGGAATTAGTTCTCAAAGAACTATTCTCTCAAATCCTACCAATGAAGTGTTCAATTGGTAAACTAATAATGTAGTGGACCAAAATCAAATACTTCGAAGAATTAACTCTAAGCTTGATGGTCTTATTCAACAGAGTCAAGCTACTCAGACACGAGTTAAAACTGTGTCTTCCCAGATTCAAAAATTATACAAATCTTTAAAAGATTAGATGACCCAACTTGATGCTTATCTCCGAAGATATATTGACACCTAGTAGTTTGGACCCGACTTTACTAATAATGAACAAGAACTCTGAAAAGTAAAGAAGGCACTCCAAAGAACGAAGGTTGATATGCAGACAGGACAGTCCAAGACTATTTATGGAGCTTATGTCACAACTTTACTAGCCATTCAATTCATCTATTCCTCTCCAACTTATCTTGAAGTTGTTGACTATGAGAAAGTATTTAAATGAATTCTCCCTTGATCAGACAACATATCAATTTTTTTATTTATACAAATATATTTATTAGATACTTCCCTACTTACCCTAAATATTTTATTGTAATGAGTTGTTGGATTTATTTATTACCAGTCTTCTTTCCTGTTTGTGTATTTATTTACTGGTTTTATCTATTATTTTGAGTCTTTAACTTGTTTTACATTTATTGTATCATTTATTTTATTACTTATTTTATATTTAAATTTATACAAATGTATTTATTTGTAGTTTATCATCATCATCATCATCCGTTAAGTCTATTTTTATTTTATTTTAATTATTATTATTTTGCATATATATCTTTTTGTTTATTCGTCATGTGAATCTATCGGAAAAAATATCTCTATCAGTTAGGGGTAAGGCTGCGTACTACAGGACTTTAAAAGCCCCTGTGATTCAGCGGGACTTTTACTGGGTGGTTATTGTTGTTGTTGTTGTTATTATTTATTTATTACACAACACCTTTTTTTACATTATGTTAATTCTCTATCTATTTTTATTCAAAACAACATAATTTTTAAATTTTAATACAATCTTACTTTAAAATTATAAATAGGACGAAAGTTAAAGAAATAAAAAAAATTGTATAGTGACTAAATAATATTATAGAGGAATAAATAATTTTTAAACTTTAAAAAATCAAATAAAAAAGAACAAATTATAGGGATCTAATGTAATTAATCCCCATATTTAAAAATTCAAATAAAAAAGACCAAATTATAGGGATCTAATGTAATTAATCCCCATATATGTCATCTTGTACGAAGATTGAATTGAAAAAGGTAGATAGGTTATAGAGCCAATTTACTATATTCTTTTCTAAGCATACACCTGATAATTAATAATTGAAAAAATTAATTTGAGGTCACCAAACCATATTAATTAATAATACGTGTATGTGCCATGTAAAGACGGACAGACTACACAAGGCACAAGTGAAATTGAGCGATGAGTTCAATATTCATTTTGATAATGCCATAGATAGCAGGTGAATGGAGCAAAAGCTTAGTACCAGTTTGTGTGAGTGGAAGCAGAATGTGTTAGTGAAAGTGAGATACAGGGGATCCGCCATTGTTATGCTGCTTGGCTTATTGCTTATTATGCTTGTCTCTTATTGCTTATTGTTTGGGCCTGTTCAAACACTAGCAGTCCAGCACTACGTAGTCCTTCACAAATGTCGGAGCAAAATCAATACCATCATTAGATTACGTAATGAAACAAATATGTAGGTACAATTAGACTGGAGATAGAAGCCCTTTCAACTTCTGAACTATATGAATGTACTTATAATTATTGTTGGAGAGCGGGACATATTGTCATTCCATAACCGACTATGTTCCCAAGGGTGTAGTATCTTGTGTTCTTTGCTAATCCTATTATTACTACATGTTTCTTTTTGTTAAGCAAAATAAAACGCTGCATAGAAGAAGAATACAGAAGAAGGAAAACGGCTGGTGCGATAGAGAAGAAAACACCATTAAATTTTAGAAATATTCTCTAGAAAAGCAAGCAAAAAAATACAAGTTCGTATAACAAAGAATCTATGGAAAAGTATAATCATTTATCAACAAAGAATCAAAATGGATAATCCGCAGGATCAGATCTAGAAATGGGGAACGAAAAACAAAATCAACCAAAACCGTCAATCGAAAAATAAAGCCCTGGAAATACCTGACTGAACTAGGTTTGGAGTTGGGAGTTGACTTCGTAGAAGGTGCGACGAAGAGTGGCGAACTCCTTGCGAGCCTGATCGGAGACGAGAAGTTTTACCTTATTGTCACCAACAATGAGAACGTTATAAACGTAAACGACACAGATTATAAACGTTAAAGTCTACCCGAAAAAGTTAAAATAAAATGCTTTTCTGAAAAGCTCCAAATATGAGCTTCTTAAAAAGCTGTATTTTAGTTTCTAAAACTGGAAATCCATCTTGCACTCAATCGATTGCTACTTTCTGATCTCGCTGATCTCGGATCGTTATCTCTCCTATCAACCGAATTAGGAAGTTGGTTTTGAATACAAGAGAAAGTTTTAGGTCGTTTTGTCCTAAAAGTTTGGGGAACTCTCAAATGGGTTTTTTTGTAACTTAACCCTTTGTTTCGACGTCGTTTATGTCTCCTGGGCTTAAACCGTGTTTGCTAAGCTAGCATCTGTACTTCATCTGTATATCCTCCCTTATTAATGAAATTTTTAATTTCTAAAAAAAAATATTTCTATTTAAAAAGTGCTTTTAAATTTTTCAGTCAAACGCTCATTTTTCTTCAAAATAATTTTGGCATCAGAAAAAAGTAATTTTTTTACCTTGCACCGCGATCTCAACCAAACACATGCTTACTCTCGTATAATCCTTAATAGCTAGACCTCGACCAACCAGCCATGACGTCTTGTCGAGATCAACCCATAAATGTAAACAACATCGGTTTCATTAATTAATTAGTTAATTACAATGGGTTGGCCAATTGATAATTTTTTATTTTGTCATCTTCTTCACTTGTGTTTCTCTCGAACTTGACAACTTATGGCGGTTTACTCAACAAACTGCGACGAAGGAGGGTGATTCCAATCCCACCCGTTTTTCTATTTTCCTATTTTATAAGGCTCCAATATATAAGATTCGCCAATTTAGAATATATGAATACTTTTTTTACAGATTTTGAAGTTAACAAGATTTATGATACCTATTTATAATTTGATTAAATATAAAAATATAATTATTAATTATAAGTATAGACGAAGGAAGAGTCTATTAGAAATTTTCTTTTTTAAATTTTATTAAATTATTTTTTTTAGGGAAAAAACAACCAATGCATTGAATTAAACCAAAGTCCGAATACAAAGGGGAGGAACAGGAAAAAACTGAAACTCAGAAAAAGACAAAGCACTGCGAGCTAACATATGGGCAATTACATTGTCACCCCGACGAATCC
>JAOTBA010000003.1:31139061-31149992 GCA_025629845.1 Erythroxylum squamatum | reverse complement strand
TCCTATACCCTCAAGAGCCAAAGTCCTTAGCTGCCATTATTTGGCTCTGTAGCTATAGCTAGTCATTTCTTTCTCAATTAAATCATTGAAAACTTTTGAACTGGTAGTCAACTATTAATTACACTAACGGAAAATTTAACGTCATTCTATATTGGCACTAGATTGAAATTTTGAATATTTTAAAACTATTTTTTAAATTTAGCTATTATGAAATAATTGATTGAATTATGAGACTTTTTTAATTAACCCTTTATAATTTATTAATTAATGGAATGAAGCCCGTCTAAAACTTTCGAGAATATAGGTATATTTAATTGATTAAAATTTTTATTAATTATTTGGTGGGAACAAAGCTTTTATATAGCAAACACACTTAATTCAAAGCCTAATTTGCTCTACGCAATCGGGTGGCTTATTGGCTGAACTAAGGTTGTAGTTACTAGGGGGTTTGGCCTTGGATCTTTGTACTGGACACAGTATCTGACAAATGACGGCCCTTCGTTTCTAACGGGAAGAACAAAACTGCGACTCCTGCTAAGAACACGACACCTGCGAAAAGACCAATGGCTGCAGCTTGTTCACACCCTTGTACCAAACTCACCGCCACCAGGGGACATAACATCCCACCAATTCTGGCCACTGAACTTGCCACTCCCATCCCTGTTGTCCTCAGCGACGTGGGATATATCTACCCACAACAAAATCACCAAATTAACTTCAGGTTCAGCCCAATTATGTTTATGTATATATATACAGTACACTAGTAGATAATTCAGATTTTGCAGTTTCCAAGTTGTTTACCTCGGGAGCGTAGATATAGACAGTGGTGAAGGATGAGCTGATAAAAGCTCGAGCTCCGAACAGAAGTACTGTTGTCACTCGTCTAGTTTGATGGACTACCAATGGCAATAAGAAGATGGTGCATGCAAATAACATGCTGCTCATTGATATTTTCCGACCAAATCTATCTACTGTGATAACAGACAGGACATAGCCTGGTAATTCTGTCACAAAATAAAACAAACGAATATCCAAATTAACTTAAACTAGTCTAATAAATCATAGTCCAATCGTATGTATGTATGTATGTATTTACCTGCAAAGGTAGTGATGAAAACATCCTTGTAGTTGATGTCAGTACTGGAGGTGGATGCCTTACGATTAGTTGACGAAGAAGGAGAAGAGCACTTATTATCTTTGCTATTCAGCTGAGTGGTGAGCAGAACGATACCGTAGTAGGAAGATGCGTTACCGAAAAAGACGACCCATAAGAGCAACGTTGACCTCCGTAGCTTTGGTGAAAGAAGCACAAGCATTGACCGGAATATCCCTGCATTAACGTCCTCGGACTTGGTCGGAGCAGGTGGCGGAGTAGGAGGAGGAACGTTATTAGTTTCCGTTTTAGCCGTTAAGACTAGAGGTACAGTAGTCTTGAGTTCAGAATCCGAAACAAGAGTACCAGGAGGCAGTTGTTTCCCATTGAGTTTGGCTAATTTTTCCAGGATTTGAAGGGCTTCAGTTTTTCTACCTTTCAAGCAAAGATACCTTGGAGACTCTGGTGTGAAAATATAGAAAGCTAGCAGGAAAAATGATGGAACAGCGGAGAGTCCAAGGAGCCACCTCCACACCAACCTTGGCATAATTATCCAGGCAAGTCCAGCCTCAACAATAGCTCCCAGAGTCCAAAAGGCAGAGAAAAAAACCATCCAAATGCCTCTCTTAGGAGCAGGAACAAACTCTAAGAACCAGGAGAAGAGCACAGGACCACCTCCCACACCAACACCCACCAGGCATCTACATATCAGCAACGCTACGTAGTTTGGTGCAAGTGCGCTCAGTACTCCTGCTCCAGATGTTACTATTGCCGTCACCAAAAAACCTCTCCTATTATATCAAACACCATTTTCAACTGTAGTATAATACAAAGTGAAAATAAAAGGAGTAGAAGATTATTAAGACACACACACCTTCTTCCAAATCTGTCGGAAACAACACCCCAGGAATAAGCACCGACGAGCATACCAGCAAAAACCACGCTGGAAATAAGGCTCTCTTGCCGGGAATTGAGATGCCATGCTGACTTAACTGATGGTCCAACAAACGACAGGAGCATCATCTCCATAGCTTCTGCTATCCAACCCATCCCCGCGTATAACAGCACAAGACATTGGTATTTCCCAAACCCAACCGCCACAAGAGCTTGGTCCACTGTGTATCTTGCTCCACCTCCTTGTTCCGCCATCTCCTATCCTATATATCGCCGACGGAAGTACTGAGTTTTGTTTGTATATGCTGCTGCTTCATCCACAATCCACCAGTTTCTTCAACTAGCTACTCCATCTTTTTACTTATCTACCAACCATAAAGCACATACACTATGAAGTATGAATGGTAATCTAGTATGTGGTTGATGAACAGCTGCAGCCTACTATAGGAAAAGCTCCAAATTTTTGTTCAATGAACAATTTAAGAGTACAAACTAAATCAATTTTGTTTTGGTATAAACTGCGATTGGATACGGATGTGCCTACCTTACCTTGTCAGACTGAATTTAGGCGCCACCAGCTTTTCGATTTACATGTGAATGGTATTTAATATTACATTTATTTATTTGGTATCTTATGTCTCATTGTGCATGAAGACCGACCAAGTGGACCTCTCTGATCCATTGCTTGTGTTTATAAGGCAAGCGGTTACGCATACTAATTATAAATTCGATTCGTGGAGCAATAACGATCGATTCTATCCTTTATTGTATTTTGAAAGATTACAATATTTTTCTTAACAATTATATCATCCAAACATTTTAGATTTCCTAATTCACTGACGGAATCCTCTGAAATTGTTAACCGGCCACCTCCGGCGAAATTCTAGCCGACCTTAAAATGGTCAAGTTTTGGAAATGATAATAAAGAGCTTATGCTACTCGATCCGGTCTCATGCAAAGATAGGCTGAGATAGTTTGGAGGCAAAGCTGAATATATATATATTCAGCTTTGCCTCTATATATATATATATATATGTCAACAAAGTTCAGAGACATTCAACTTTGCCTCGAATATCTCCCAAGTTACAGCAACCAATTGCAAAGCCGGGACAAAAGAGAGACTGAACTGAAGAGCTTGTAATTAAATAAGGAATACCAACCTTAAAATCTGCAAGTCTGGGAGTGTGTGTACTTGCTCTTTTTACTTGGAGGAGGAGATAGAGAGATAGGACCTCAGGTTGCTTGGTGTGTGTGTATTGTATATAATATATTAAACACGTAACTGTGTTTTCTCAGGACCAAGAATCACAAGCATCTTTTTCAAAATTACAGAACAAGATATCTTATTAATCTTCCCGTGCTTTTACCGGTGGGAGTGGGACCCATAATTACAGAGCCATGTATTCCGGGAAGGAAGCCAAGAGCAAGCTTCTTTTTGCATATGATACGATAATATAGTAGTTAAGTAGCGAAATGATATGGTAACAACTGCTCTGCTAGCTTGCTTTAGTATATATTCTGCTAAGTGGGAGAGAGGAATTTATACTAATTGGTCTCATCAGCTTCTTCTTTATACATATAAAAGCTTAGTATCTACTGTATATCTATGTGGGTGTAGAGTGTGGACTATAGAGATATTGAATGATGGAGTTAGCAAGTGGAATCTTTTTTTCTTTTTGATATGGGCAAAGAAATCTACAAAATAAAGTCAACTTTTGCGCGTTGATGGAGACTCCAAACTTAGCACTTGGCCCACGGTGACTATGGCCGAAGAAGCACCCTCACACCTTCATTTACTCTTTTTTTGTCTCCACGCCTTAGTACTTGGCCCACCGTGACTGACTACGGCCACCGCCACACCAATCCTTTACTCTCCTTCTTCTTCTTCCCCACATCCTCCTGTTGTTTATGTCGACTCGAGTCTTCTAACGTGACGTAATTATAAGTTATCTAATTTTTTTATTTTTCGATTGTTTCAAATTAATATTAGAGAATATACACAATTTAGATGCCTTTGTTTTATTGCTTCATAATTGTACGCTCTCTTTCAATCTCACATCATTGGAATTTTGCAGTCAAGCTTGTAGACTTGTAAAAGATACGTATATGTATGGTCAACACAATTGACGTGAACCGGGACGGAGGTACCGTGGAGGCATTTGCCCTCACCGGTTCTAACAAATTTCATGCAAAAAAAAATTATTATTTTAAATTTTATTGTTACAAAAAAAATAAAATTTTACTTTATTAAATTCTTACCCCGTTAAAAATAATTTTTTTTCTATTAAAATTTTACCTCCGTTTAAAAAAGTTCCTGGATACGTGAACTGACACTGACCTTACAGGTAATAGAAAAAAGTGTGGAAATCAATCACTTCCGATTGTTGTCAACTTTTTTCTCTTATCGGCAGGAGAGACGTTAGTGATTAGAACTCTAATAATTGTTTAATTATAACGAGCTTAATTACATACATTTTATGTTCCTTTCCTGACACGCAAGGTCTGTGTTTTACCTAATAAGGATATATATATATATATATATACACACAAGGATTAATGGTAATCTTGATATTGAAATATGTACGGTTTCATGATGACAGCAAATTATAAACGACGATTAGTTCGTAAGTCCTATTTCTCTAAAGTTGTCTTTATTTATTCACATATTCTGATTCCCAAATCAACCACGCGTTGAATTGTCTAAAGTGGAACAATAAAGATAAAGCATTGCTTGTTGCTGTAAAGAGTATTACATTTTGGTTAGGCTTCCGTCTTCACTCGTGTGATGTAGGTACGTGGGATTATAATTAAGATCTCGTTGTTATTAAAAAAACAATTAAATAATTATAAAAGACATAAGTTAATTCTAATTTATTTGTTTATAAAAAAACAAAAATTAAGAATATAGTAACATGCTACTCCAACATCTAGTGTTACTGATTATAACAACAAAAGGAAATTAAAGGAATCACAACGCACATGAGTTGGCAGACAAAATTCAAACGGAAGCAAACTTACACATGGGATGCGAGTCTGAGTGTTTAGTAAAGTAAGTCAATAATGACAAGCCATATCTACCGTTAGACCTTCTGGTGCACGAGGATCATTTGACTTATCGTGTACAAATAATTATTATTTAAACATTAGCTTTTTTTTCTTTATAAAATTGTCTTAGGTACCTCACTTGTTAGGGCCAAGTATTTCAATCAAATTAGTCTTATATAATTTAAAGGCCAATTTAATTTGCACCTAAAAAAGAACAATTTTCAATCTTGTTACCAACTTTTTAAATCATAATTTTAAAAATTATAATTTACTTAGCTTAACGTGTCCTCCTTTTTGTATAATAAATATATCTTTCCGTCTTTAATTCTAAAGGGCCGGCAGATGCTCATTAATTATTCCCTTTCATGTATATATATATAATATCGTAATGAATATTATAAGAATATGTTGAAACTATCGACCTTCTTTTCTTCTCCACCCGGCCCTTTGGAGCTTGGGACGTCAAATGTTAACGGAGAACGTACAAATTAACAAGAGCTAGCATATCCTTTTATCCCATATATATATATATATGTTCCGTAATCATAAATTTTATAACACACGGCTTCATCTAAATCGTACATATGGATTGCACCCTTTTTTTAAAGTGAAAATGAGAGGATTTTGTTTATTATATGCAATTATTACAAGCTGTAATACTTTAGGGTTCATGGTCTTTCTTTGTGTGGCAATTTGTGAACCACCCACTTGAACCTTAATGGTGATAAGAGTATAATTTAAAGTGCAATTAAAATTGAAGTATCAAACTCTCTGACTGGTAGGCAGGACAGGAAGGGTCAACATTGAGCAGTAAGAAAGAAATAATACTGCGCTCCACTTGCATCTCCAAGTGTCGACTATTCCATCATATGATTGACAAGAAAATTTCTTGACCTCTCAAAGTGGGATACCAATACCATGATTGTTTGTTGAGTATTATATTTAAGCCACAGTTCTTCTTCTTCTTCTTATTATTATCATTATTACTCTAATAATAATGATCTTTATGTTTCAAATCAGTTAAACGAACTATCTTATAATATTAACCATTTTGAGGAAGAGCCTTTTATTATATAATTACCAAGTTATTTAGTAGAGCTCACCACATTCCAATCCAATCATTCTTCACATACATAACAATTAATAATAATAAATCACATAGAAAATCTACACCTTTCATACTTTAATAAAACTAAA
Source organism: Erythroxylum squamatum (assembly GCA_025629845.1). NCBI lineage: Eukaryota > Viridiplantae > Streptophyta > Magnoliopsida > Malpighiales > Erythroxylaceae > Erythroxylum > Erythroxylum squamatum. The sequence continues at coordinate 31,143,763 of JAOTBA010000003.1, read as the reverse complement.
ACAATTGTGATTTATTACAAATTGTATGACTCAAGATTTGATTATAGGCGGGATTTCATTAGATCAAATTCATTGTTGATTATCTAGTATAAATATGCACGAATAATATGAAAATTTGCAATTACTAAGAAATTCTTGGCCTCGCCACAAAAATAATTAATATACAAGAGGAAACATTGTTTCTAAATTCTACGTGCATGATTTGTTGAACATTATGCTTCCTCTCCTATTAAAATTATTTAGGATTGGATGAAAAGGCAAGACGATCTACCAGGGGACGGCCCTTCGTTTCCAAGGGGAAGAAGAAAGAGCAAACGCCCGACACTATAATTACACCAACGAACAGGAGAACTGCTGCCGCTTGATGGCATCCTTGCACCAAACTTATTGCTACCAGAGGGCACACAGCTCCACCAACTCTTCCAATAGAACTTGCAATTCCAACACCAGTTGATCTCACCGAGGTTGGATATATCTACAATCATCATCATCATCCAATATCATTTCAAAGAGTATGGTTCAATCTATGGATTACAATCTTCATTTTATACGATAAAATATTTCGCATTTATTTACCTCCGGAGCATATAAATAGACGATCGTGAATGATGCTGTCACACTTGCCCTACCACCAAATAGAAGAGCTGTCGTTAGACCTGTAGACCGATGGACTACCAATGGCAGCAGGAAGATGGAGGAGACCACAGAGAAAGCCACTATTGACAGCTTTCGACCGAGAATGTCAACTGTAACAGATGACAAAATATATGCAGGAAACTCTGCAAATGCAGTAAAGAACTGGATGTTATTCAATTTCTTTAAGCCGATAAAAAAGGCATTGACTTCACTGGTCCGGTGAAACCGCAAAATAAACATCTTACCTGCTAAACTAGTAATGAAAACATCTGCATAGTTCACTCCTCCAGAACTTTGTGACAGCATTTTGGTTTGACCGCATTCATTACTCCCGGTGCTCAATTCGGTGGAAAGCAAGACAAGGCCGTAGTATGAAAATAAATTTCCAAAAAATACTATCCACATGAGCAAAGTCGACCTAATTAATTCTGGCGAAAGAAGCAGTAACAGTGAATTGATGGGACCAGTAATAGTCTCCTTCTCCTGAGAACAAGTGACATTTTCATCCTCCTCCGACACAAGTAAAGGTGTTGTCTCAGGCAGAAGGCTCTTCCCTTGCACCTCAGATTTAGTTGTGACGAGAACACCACGAGGCACTTCTTTCCTATTCAATTTGGCTATTTTCTCCAGAATTCTATGGGCATCATCTTCTTTGCCTTTTAGACATAAATATCTTAGTGACTCGGGGGTGATGCCATAAAATATGAGAAGGAATAGAGATGGCACAGCAGAAAGACCAAGCAGCCACCTCCAGCCCAATCTAGGTATCACAATCTGCATAGAACAGTTCAACCGATGAGTGTACTTCTACCCCTTGTAGCATCTAGAATCCCAATTCTATGGTTTCGTTGCAATAGCAAAATTTATAGTTAAATGCACAGAGTAACCATGTTGGACTGGGGAAGCTACAATTTTAATGAAAAATGGAGTACACTGTAATCTTTAAACTTTCACCAACTATCCGGCAGGACACCATTTAAGAGACCAATAGAAAAAACATTGTTTAACCATAAGAACTTTCATTATGAATCAAAGTGAAAGATGTTTCCTTATAATCCATTCAAGCCTCGCATGGTATAGGCACTTCAACATTTAATTTCAAATGAGAAAAATTTCCCTTCTACCAGACATCTATTAGACAAAGGGTAAAATCTTATTCAAATTCCTACAATACGCATTTTGCACACAGTTTTATACAAGAAAAAAACATCTCCACCATCTATCCTTTGAATCTTAAAACATTAGTCAAACTTTTCTCATTGGACAAAAATGCGAAGCAAATGTTCGTAATGATATCGCATTTGCAGCCCATGCCAGTCAGTTGACCAAACCGAGTTCTTAGCTAATAAAGAGTTGCTTAGTGGTAAACAAGATCAGCCTGACATTCAGTCAATTCTTGAAGAGTCATGGATACGTGATGGCAACAAAAGAGTCTTTCTGTAACTGCATGATAAGCTAAGCAAGGAGATTCAAGATGCTCTGAACCTTCTCCATTGTATTCAACTTTTTCTTGAGCATATGCATCAGAAACTATCGAATCAAAAGACATAGCAAGAATGCCACATACACATCCCAGAGATCAATTTATTACAACACCACCAGAATTTGGTACATGCAATTCACCATATGGAGATTTAAATCTCTTGAGAAACCAATCATTATCCATGTCTGAAAGATGAAAGCATGCATTTTTCAAGGATTTGTTCTAAAAGATCGAGAGAAACTGGAAAATGGCAAGAAAATCACAAGCATACCCATGCTAGCGCAGCCTCAACAACAGTTCCAATTGACCATAGGGCCTGAAAGACAACCATCCAGAAGCCTCTGTGTGGTGCAGGTACGAACTCCAAAAACCATGCAAACAGTACTGGACCACCTCCCAGACCAAGGCCAACCACAAACCGACAGATTAGCAATGTGACATAATTTGGTGCCACGGCACTCATAAAACCAGATGCAGAAGTTACTATTGCTGTGACCAGAAATCCTCTCCTGAAGGGATAGAAAGTTAAAAAGGGAATAATTGCACTGGAATATAATTGAAAGCACTCATCATTTGTAGTTTTGAAAAGCTATACAGTTAATCAGAAAAACTGCTACATCACAGTTGGATGGGATAGCTTGACCTTCAATTTTTCGTCCTGAACTTCCAGTTGACCAAGTATTAAAAACAAACGTTATTTTTTGTCCCTTTTTTTCTGTAGAAAAAGCAAAAGAGCTGGTGAAACCAACCAAGAGCACTCGACCGGTATCATTTTCAACCAAAATGCAAATGAGTAAATGAGAGATGTAAGACAGGGATGATGATTTGATAACAGGTAATGAAGACCTCAAGTATTCAAGTCCTCTACTTCCCTGTCTTTGGGGCAAGACAGAATTGTGGTTTCTTTGAGTGCATGAATTGGAGGCAGTCAAGCCAACATGTAGGCATCCAAATGAACACATTCAAAAGGCCTTCTTTGCAGATAGAAAACATAAAATGCAAAAAAAATCGTCATCAAATGCTTGAGAGAGTCATCTCATCTTCAAGTTGTGTCAATTATAGTTGATTAGTTGAAGTACTAGGCCCAAGAAACAGAATAAAAGTTTCCCACAAATTGTAATGCTAGACTAATATGAATTGTCAATTCATAATTGAAATTATGCCAAAATGTCCTAGTACCCAGAAAAGTTAGGAGAACATACAGATGCGAAAGCAGTAAAGTACGGGTTTTGAATGAAGCATAAGGGAAAGAGTAATTGGTAGACTGACCTTCTTCCAAATCTGTCCGAAACCAAGCCCCAGGAAAATGCACCAATCAGCATGCCAGCAAAAACAACAGTAGTTATAAAGCTTTCCTGGTCAGAGGTAAGGTTCCATTGGGACTTGACAGATGGTCCAACAAAGGAGAGAAGCATCATTTCCATTGCTTCTGAAATCCAGCCTATGCCAGCATAAAGAAGCACAAGCCATTGAAACTTCCCAAACCCCAAAACTAGAAGAGCGTCATCAACATTGTACCTTGGGCCTATATCTGCCATCTACAATACACGGAGAAAGCAGCATGATTGACACTTTCGACGACTACTAAATTCTGAACCAAACTCTGAAAAACCTTTATTCAAATTATGATTACAAATTAAAGTTTCTCTCTCTCTTTCTCCGCTCGTTTATTCAATAAAATGACAAACAGCATTCGGCTGGAACATCTACAAATACTGATCACATGTACGTAAAATAAGAATTAGAGGACAAAAAAGGAGGCAAAAGAGAGAGGAACAAAATATTTAGAAACAGCGCCAAAGTCATCAACTTCTCTCGGAGAAAACAAAAGAAACACGGATAAGACTATGGTTAGTTTCCCATCAGAGAAATTACATTAAGACAGAGAAGACACTTATGAAAATTAGGCGTTCCCATCTCATAGCAAATGCTAATGAACGAAATACAGAAAAGGAAACAAGAGCCAACTAAACTGGCAGAATCATTAGAGAGTAAAGGACAAACCTTTTTCGAGATGGTGAGAGAAAGAACTTTGCTTCTCTTCTTCTTCTTCTTCTTCTTCTTGTAGAGGTTAGTCAATACCAAAAGTCAAAATGGGGAAGCTAGTAACGGAAAAATAAAATTCCCATTTTATAGTGGATGTGAGTGAGGTCGCTTTCAGGTGTTTTTGGAGAAACAAAAAAAGATATAGACAAGGTAGCCCATTATTTGTATATGTAATATCAACACTCCAAAGAACGAAATGAACAGAGAAGAATGTGGCTATTGAATTGCCAGTTGTGTGAAAAACATGAGAAGAAGCCAATGCACTTCCTTTGATATTTTAGGTTTTCTAGGTTCATCACCATTTGCAGCCAAAAATGTCATTAAATGCACGTATCCGCAGACTTTGTCTTTCTTTTACAAATTCTTAATGCCATTTTGTCGTTTGGAAATGAATGGTAGTGAAAGAGAACACCAGAGCTTGGGGGAATGAATCTAAGTAAAGTTTTTTTTTTTTTTTTTCCGGGTAAAAAGGAGCTAACAACTACTTAGAGCTAATAGCAAGATTAATGTGCCGAGTGCGACTAACACCCATGCGAT
>JAOTBA010000003.1:31122096-31138868 GCA_025629845.1 Erythroxylum squamatum | reverse complement strand
AAAAGATTAAAAAAAGATCACTAATCATAATATTCATTCAAGTTGAAATCATCAAAATCAAGGCATTTTAAATAGACTGGCCGGTTCTTTATTTCACCGGTTCAACGGTTTTTACCGGTCCGACCGCAAAATGAACGGGTCAATCATTTACAAAAAATACAGGCTAAACCGGACCGTTTCATGCTCCAGTTCACCGGTTCTCCGGTCCGACCGACCAGTTCGGTCCGATTTTTAAAACACTGGTTTGAAGAGGTGAATTGGGTGTATTTTTTAGGGAAATGAACCATGAATTGAAACATGTTTTACTAATATGTTCGGTAGAGCTTTGAAACTCGAAACACAGAACAATTGAATGAAGTGAGGGAGAGTTCTGTACAGTACAGATTCTGTATAACTTCAAAACAAAATGGAAAAGTATCAAAATATTCCTTGGCATTCACGTATAAATCCAGCCTAAATAGGAAAAGCCCAATTTAATCAGCATCTGGTGGTCCTCTCTTCAATTAATAACACATTTATAAATGTTCTGTTTCCGTCTGCGGATACCGGACGGTGTCATTTAATGCAATGTCCCAATACAACCTACCAGGAGGTCCAGGACCACTCACAAATACGATACATCTCCCGAATCTTTTTTGGTTCTGACATTCATGTCTCGGGCTTCTTTGTCATGGAGATAAGCTACGTCAGAGAGATTAGATACCTAAATGAAAGTAACAGTCTTTGGAAAACGTTAAACGACCAAAATAATGGGGTGGGTCATGATGATTCTGCTCCACAAAGTACTAGTGATGCGTTTACTGGTCCCTCACATGTTAATAACAATGCTACTTTCTAATCAGAGTTGCTTATATCTGTTTTCTTCTTTATTTCCATAGTTCAGATTTAACACTTTTGAAGCATCAGATATCAGTCCTCAACCTAAAACTTCTTCACCTGAACTACAGCTCCATGCTTCATCCCAGATTCAAGCATTGCCTCCAAAACTGCAAAATCTCTGGCTCCTTCATAGTATGAGAGGCGAGAATCAGCTTCGTAGTTACTTCCCTGCTGTAAACAAAGAACAAAAATTACAAAAACAAAAAGAAAAGGACAATTTCATAGATGACATATCTCATTCAAAACTTAAGCTTGATGAGGCATATCTATTTACTAGATCTGATATAACATGCAGCTTATTCCAAACATGAAGTAATCATAAATAGGATATGAGTAAAGTATATGCCAGGATGGAAATGACACTTTCTTCCTTCATTCCCAGTTTTTAAAGAGAAATGAAAGCTAAGTTTACAGTATTTGGAGACCTGTGAGGGAGATGAAAACGTTTCACATCATTAGAACAAAACAAACCAATACCACCGGCATATTCTTGAATATGCAGACAATAAAATTAATATTATTATGTGTAGAAGTATGTTTATGATACCTCAAGAGTGGACTGTGATATGTCATGCAAGAAGGTTTTTAGTTCATCAGTTACTCCACTAAATGGGTGGAAGGAGCTTTTTCTTTGCCCATCAACACCATAAATTGAAGCCTGAAATACAAAACAGGGGATACAAATTGAACATGCCAATTTTGACAAATCATTTGGGCGAAGAAACGTGACTAGTAAACAAGTTTAAGCTTCGAAGTAAATTAGACATCTTATGCAAACTGTACATCCAAGTCTTTTTTAAATATGCCAAAGGTCTAATTACTATAGTAAATTGACATTTGAATACCAGGTAACCGTGTTGTCCATCTTGTTTCCCACGCTCAACTTCCACGGTTCCCTTTAAGCCAACGATCCGCCAAAGTATCTGAAGAACTAAAGGCTATGAGAAGGGATATAAGCACATTGGAAGTTATAGTCAGCAATATTTCTGACTTCACCACATGCCTTGGGAGATCTTGATGACACTACCATTACAAAAATTCCAGCAGATCCGTTCTCCAGTTGGCTAACAATCATAAAAATGCAAGTTATCTTTAGATCTCCAATTGTTTGAAGAAAAGATGAGTTGGAAAACTAGCTCCCTGAAGAAGCTTACAAGACTGAGGATATGTTATCTGGTGGAGGCAAAGCTGGATCAACATGAGAGGTTATAGCCAACACTGAGCTCACCTCACATCCGACAAGCTGTTAACACATGAAACAATAAATTTTCAAGGATAAGTAAGGATAAACAAGAATGAGAAAAAAGAACCCTTCAATTTTCAAGTCCAGTGATTAAAGCCAAGCCTTGTTGATCCGAGACTATAATTTCTCTCACAACATAGAAGGAAAATTCAGTATAGATGTCTAAACTTTCAAACATTCATACCAGTCCGACAAGCTATTAACAGCATGAAAGAAAAATTTTCAAGGATAAGTCGGGATCAAAAGAATGAGAAAAAAAAAATCCTCAATTTTCAAGTCCAGTGATTAGGGCCAAGCCTTGTTGACCTGAGAATGTAATTTCTCTCGCAACATAGAAGGAAAATTCAGTATAGATGTCTATACTTTCTAACATTCATACCAGTCAATGTCAGATGTTTGTCACTTGAAAACAAAAATGCTCCAAAGCAAAAAGGTTTGGGCAACTAGAAAGAGGCTCTCCAGCAATGCCTTTGACATAAACCTCTAGTAAAATTTTACCCCTATTGCAGTTCAAGAATATCAAATTAATTCTCTGGTATCATTAGCAGCAACATATTGTGGATGTATTGAGCCTGGTAATTTAAACTTCAGATTGGACTTGTCAATAAGGTATAGTCTCAGTGCAAAATTACCATTCTTAGTCCTGCAATGAAATGCACCCCCATGTCTACAATAAAGCCTCCCTGCCCAAATACAAGAACAAAAGAGGTGATATAAAATGCCAACATAAGAGTAGCTCAAGTTTGATATAAATTTTAGTGAGCAATTTCACAATCAATAAACCAATTTCACATTAGCATCTAGACAAATGAAAGTCAGGAACCACATAGACTTCTACAATGTGTGACAGTGTTACAGTCCAACTGCTCCAGTCATTTTCAAGTTATTAAGAAAGCATCTTATTTACCATCATTATGCCCAAAATTATCTGTTGATCATCCTCTATTTGAAGGATAATGCACAGGCTTCATATATCAATCTAGATAAGGATAGACTGAGTTTCAGTTGGGACGAGTTCATGAAGCAGTTCAATATGTGCTTTGGGCCCTTTGTCCATGGCAATAACCTAGGAGAGTTAGCCAAATTACGCTGATTCTGTATGGTAGTGGAATACCGACGGACGTTTGAGCAATTCCCTATCTATTCCAGTTCTCTCTCATCTAACTAGGGACAGAGAATTTCCTTAATGGACTGCCATATTAAATAACTCTAGAGGTGAAGTTACAGTGCCTAGAGGCTCTGGCAAGTGCCATGAGTATAGCATTTGTCTGTGAATGTAAAGGGACTTGGGATCAAAGCTATTAGTGACAGAGCAGAAAGTTCTTCCAAGAGGTTGATCAAGCTGAATCCATCAAAACCCCAATTCATTAAACATTTGAGTACAGCTTAGATGGAGAAAAATAGGGTGAAATCCCTTGCAATGAGCCCTATTTTCTCTGACATCGATTCAAGCAGTTATTCTGGATTGAAGGAGAGGAGGATTCAGACTTGGCAAAACAAGATCGGCATAAATTTTGTTGATGAAAGCAGACATAAAATCTCCATTCATGCTATTACATAGACCTTGAACTTTCATATATAGTAAGTGTAGGGTTCTGTGATAGGGTAACCTCTTCCAGTGTTGGTGGATTCAGGAGGTAAATGCTAATCTGCTCTTAGTTGTGGAAAAAGAAAAAGAACTCCACATTAGTGGCAAATAGAGGTGTTCAACAACTTGCCTTTACTGGAGGAGAAGAAAAGGAATTCCACATTAGTGGCAAATGGAGAGAGATTAAGAAGTTTAGGAGTTTGTTCAAATGTTCCCTCATATCTAGGAACTCAAATTTTTTATTTGGATCCATTCTACCTCCCTCTGGGCTGTTTCAAAGCTTTAGTTGTGGCAAATTGGCTGAAGAAGCTAGGACCCATTTGTTGGGATTTTTCTGCTTATGGATGCATTTTTGAGAAAAAGGGTGAGAAGACTACAAAATAACAAGGACACTGCTTAGACTTCTATAGCAACTGTATTTATGGGAATGATATGGGAGAAAAGAAGACAGTTATTTCTCAAAAATTCAATCTTGAGAAATAGGGTTCTACTTAATGAGCCCTTCTTAGCTTCTAATCATAGGTGAACAAGAACGAAATTCAGCAAACAAAATTCCATTATTAACTCTACCACTGATTTTGTAGTTAGCAGATGTAAATAGATTCCAAAGAATGGTCAATAAATGATAGTCATGAGAATGGAACATGTCTTCATGCCACTTGGGATTGGCAACAACAACCAGTCATTCGAATCTTACATGCAATTCATTAATTGCATTTGAATTGCCTCTGTTGAGGCATACTATAGAGATCATTTACTTAACATGTACTCAAGTAATGCAAAGCATATGTGTTGTGAAAATTCCTTCTGTGATCAGCATTGAAAAATCAGTATTTAATTGTAAAATGGAAGACCTACGGTAAATTTGCGCCTCCAAGAGCTTGAGAAATAAGGATTTTCGCTATTCATGGATCCTTCAACAATAAGTTGGACATTCATTATGTCCCCAATCTCAGCCACTAGCTTCTTGCCCTACAAAAAAGTTAATAAATGCATCAGAATTTAGAGTAATTTAAAGCAGCACAGAAATGCAAGACAAGTACCTCCAACAAACCAGGCTCAAATCTGTAGTTCTCAGCAATTGCCCAAATTGGTTTGCCTGGTACATCTGCAGCTATTGACTTGTAGCTCAACAGTGCACTTTCTATTTCAGTGATAGCTGCATTATTAAACACAATCAATTTCTTAAGACGTGAAACATCATATAATGGAAAATCTAAGGGTTCTGCAGAAAGAGTGTGGCAGTAAACCCTTGAAAATCAATATGGTTCCTTGCTTCCATGCAAATGTTAGGAAAGGATGCACGCTCAAGTATCTTCATAGTACATATCAAAACGTATGCAATTCATCCACTCTTGAAAACTTCTTCATTTTTTTCTAAACAGCATAAAAGAAAGGAGGAAGTACATCCAATTTAACTATGTCAATCTCAAGCACATATCAACTTAATAGCCTGTCCAGTATCGGGTTAAAAAAAGAATGAAATCCATCTAAACAACATCTTTTTCTATATACAAAAAAAGAACTAAAAGTTTCAAGTAGAAGAGACCCTCCATGTGTGAAAATTTTATACTTCCGAAATTCTAGGAACAGAGACAGATCCACCAAAAACTGAAATAAATTCGCATGAATACTAACAGTTAAATGTAATTTAAAAAGGAAGAAAGGAACAGAGTTCCCACTTACAAGCTGCTGCCGGTTTCTCTTCAGCCGATCAAGTTAGACAAGCAAGATGGCATGTCACAATATACAAGCAAACTTAGTAGGATGCACAAGATGAGAAATAGATTAAAAAAAGAAGAAAAGAAAAGAAAAGATTCGTCAATCAAAAGAAATAAACGGAGTACCCACGCCTGCAGGGTTTCGTTACTATTCCACTAATTTGCAACTATAAGTGCGTGTGAGTGGGAGAGTGAAGAAGGGCAGGGGGTGAAAGGAAAGAAAACATCATCAAGTACATTTTCTTTTTCTTTCAAAATTATATCTATTGCTATTGTATTCTTTATTTTTCCATTTGTTTCACCAATCTCCACTATCCTCTTTTTTTAGAAAAGAGAAATAAAAATCGTAACATGCATTCCCATTCAGTTTGTAAGAATGTAAAGTGTGCCTTTGAGCAACCTTGAAGGACATGTTTCCCTGCCTTGAGCAGTCTTAGTGAGATATCAACCTGCATAGTAAGGAACAACAATCTATGTAGCGAAGACTGGTGTGATAGATAAAAGTAGAAGGTATACATAAATGGAACTGAGAATTGGGATTTCAAAGCAGGTATAAACCTGAGATTGAGCAGCGAGGACGACAGCAACGGCCAGAATGGAGGGATCCTGAAGAACTTGAAGGAAGCCCTCTTCTCCCCATTTGCATTGCACTCCTGGGAAATGCTTACTTGCAATCTCCACTGCAGCACTTGCTGTTTCCTGAATTAAAGTGAGGATTTAGGAATGAAACCAAAAGAGTAGAGTTAAGAATGGAAGAAATGAGATATAGAGCAGATATAGAGGTCACCTGAGATCGGCTCCAAATGACAGAAAGAGAGATGAGATTCTTAATCTCAGACAAACTGGGAATGTATTGAGTTCTGACGAATATACCTCCTCCCACTATAGCTATCTTCACTCCTCCCATTCTTCTCCAATAATACCATGCGACTCCGGTCTCACCTCAGATCAGATCTCTCTCTCTCTCTCTCTCTCTCTCTCTCTCCATATATATATATATTGTGGTTAGTTAAACGATTTCTTAACGATTGTAATTTAAAAAAGAGAGAGAAGACAACGACACCGTTTTCTTTTAACTGATAGTAATAGTGACATTACAGTCATCCCAGAAACGTTTAGAATATTGCGGTTGTCAAACAATTATAATCCTAGTCTCTCCTATTTAAATTAAGTGTCGTTTTAAAGGAATACACACTTATTACAAAAGTTAATAAAATGTTTGATATATTTTTATTAATTACATGTTAAAGTGTCTTGAAAATATAATAAATAATAAAAAGTTACAAACAACACTTATTTTGAATAATTAAAATTCCTCTAAAACGACACTTATTTTAAATAAGAGGAAGTATTAATTATGAACTTGTAGTACATTTCTTTTGGGCTTGTTCCAAATTCATGCCTGAGTATGGAAAAAATTTGGCGTATCCAGTTCAAATAATTGGGTTTCAAGTCCAGCTAAAATGTCCACACGACCTTTTTCAAAATTTCTAAACCAAGCTTGGATTACATTCAAATTTGGCCTTCCAAACATGGATTCAGCCCAACCCAAAGTCTACAATTAATAGAGATGATAATAAATAAGGTCAATTTTTTAAAATAATTTTTTAAAAATTTAAAATATAATTTTTAAATTAAATTCAGACTTGAGCTGCCTAAAATTAGACCTACCCGAGACCTAATTCTTCTAAATAAAACAATATTGTTTGGTTTAAAATAATTAAATCTCGAGTTAACGTAAGCCTGAGCCTAATCCATAAATTAGACCATTAAAAATAGCTAAATTTAAGCTCAGCCAAAAATTGTCATCCCTAAGAGTGCCTATCCCCAAGACACATTCATCATTTTTGGCGTGACCCATCAATTTATGTTACAAGACCGTAAACTGTACTGTGTACACTGCATTAGGCACAGATCACTCATTTTCTGGGTATACAAAACAAGATTACGACCCAATACTCCCCCCAAATGCATTGGAATTTCCCTAAAATTCAGAATGCCATTTAATACTAATACTAACAGTAATAACAATAATGTCAAACTATCATCTCTACCTATCGTGCTCGGTGATAACGGGTACTAATAATCCATCATCCTTACTGCTTCAGATGAATGACACCACAAACTAACTACCAAATCTTTTACCTCCAGGACCTATAACCTATCCGCATCTGCAAAGACATATCTTCACCAAATGACACTTAACAAATTAACCTAAAAATAAAAAGGGGGCTGCGAAAGTCAATCGACTTATTTTCAGCTTGAAGCGTTTGAACATAGATATCTTCTCTCGGTTCTTCACTCACTCCACTTTGTGTAGCATATTCCAGTGCCATCTCGTAGTCCACCTGCAAAACCGAATCATACATAGATACATCAATATTTACTTCAGCTTTACTTGCACTCTGTCGCCAACCTAAAGAAGCATGTACTGCTCGCTCAGGTGCCTACTCTGGCATACGCAAACCCATTTACTACCCTAATTTGGGTAACCTTGCATCCCAAGTCTAACATGTCACTGAAGAAATGTTATCAGGGAAAAACTAGATCCTGTATATAACAACACTAAGGATATCAACAGACTATGAAGGCCGTATAGACCTAAAGTTACAAAGTAAACTCACCTGCTCAATATGTTGAGCAAGTTTTTCCCGGAGAGTCTCTTTTGTTATTTCATGAGTGAATACTTTATGCAGTATTTCTGCATCCATCTCCTCACAGCGTTTCTTCTTTGATCTATAAGACTCTGCCATTTCTTTCAAGACATCATAGACAGCACCAGAAGCATCGGGGATGTATCTAGTCAAAATTCAATTTCATTATACACAAATAAGAAGCAAAGCCTCATTTCACCAACCAAAGGGAATACAGATTCTGTTGCAGATTTACTTGCTTAGATTCCGTTTCCTGTCCTGTTGCTCACGAGCCTGCATTTTCTTCACTATTTTGGACTTCAGTTGGATGCAACACTGCTGAACAGCAGACTGAAAAGACTGGCATGATCAGTTTACTCGACCTCCCAACTGAGGGGACAACAAAAAGGAAAATTGGAAATGTCCCACCTTGACAGCAGTTGCTATCTCATTGATATCATCTCCAATGTACTCCTTGCCAGTCCCTTTGAAGGGGATTTTTGTGCTCACAATGCTCACAAAGACACCAATCCTGTCTTGCAATTGGTTGATCTTGTAATTTCCCCAGCTGAAACAAATAGGCACTATTTGTATCCCAATCTTAAGATCTTACACTGAACACTCAGTCCCACACCATAAAATGCAGAAAAATAAAATAAAAGACTGGTATGTCCTACTTGATTCTCTTAAGAGCAGTCCTGGTGACAACATCAGCTCCTTGTTCAAAAAGAAGTGGAATGCGGTTTGCAAATCGGAAGATATTTAGACCCTGGATGTTGAGTCGGCAGAGCCAATGAAAGAATGACCAAAGATAGAAAGTATTATCACTTCCTGACTACCTAAGTTCAATCAGCTATGAATTTAAAATAAAATGAGACTTTCTCAATTCCATAACAAAAATCAGATCTATGAGCACCATATCTTGCTTTCAATGCCTAAGAAATCCTGTAGTTGATTCCTAGTATCATCTGAAGATGCTAGGTTGATTTATCTTTCATATTTCATGTTTTCCTGTTAAGTTTCAATTTGCAGGCAAAGCCCCAGATCCTCAAAAAAAAAAAGGATCTGATCAGACATACAGAAATTTCCAGTTCAGATCTGTTTCTTTTCTTTTGGCACTACAACATTAAACACTAGTAATTACCTGCTTAACATCCTTTCCACCCACACTAACACCAGCTTCCACAATGAACGGGTGCCCTTCAAAGACTTGTGCACTGCATATAATACGATACTACACAAGGTCAAGTATATAGGACATTATGTATTCACTAGCACAAAAATCATAATTCCAAATTTAAGTGTTCTGGAAGGCTAGAACTTTGAAAAAGAACAGGTCAAAACAACAAAAATTTTGAGCACAACCTCCCAGAAAAGGTAGCAACCATGTCTGGGTGCAACTCCTTTATAATCCCAAGACGAAGATTGTATTCACCTGCAGGACTAAGACACTGAAACTGAATTTATAAGCAGCCTGTCCAACCAAAAGAATATCACATAGATGCAGAACTTTGTTGTGCAACTGTCACAACCATCAGTTAACCTTAGATTGAAACAAATAAAAACTTACCTCACCAGTAGGATCGTCAAACTTGGCTTGACGAAACAATTGATGGATGCGAACTATCTGTTGATCAGTAAGAGACTTAACAGCCATTTTTGGACTAAATTCTGGACCCATTTCCCCTGAAAATTTGAAGACATTATACCAATAGAACTCAACTCAAACATCTGAGAATTAGTTTTATGATTACAATTAACCGTTAAAAACAGTATATCTGAATTGTTTACTATAAGATTAATACCAACGCAGCTTATTATTTCTAGGATGCCTAAAAGGTTGAAGGACATAAATGAAGCAACCTCTCACCAATTAATCGTTCAGCATGTGACTTTCCTATATTCACGAATTCATGCTGAAGAAATTGCAGAAGGGTATGTTTTGAAGTTTCAGCGATGAGACGTTTGATCAATAGTAAATCAACAGATGATGGATGGTGTTTTGTCTCAAGAGAAACTGGGGGCATGACATCTGTTCTTCGAGCAAATTTTATAGTAATGTTCTTGCTGTCAAGGAGAAAAATATCACCGCAAGGAAAAGTAGTAGATTAGAAGAGTAAAAACAGGAACAATTTGCGCAGAATATAAAGTGATGATAAAATATAATGTTGGGGAGAGAGAGAAAGAGAGCATACTCAGATGCATCTGAGATAAATCTAAACAGAAACTGTGCATAAGGAGTAATCACAGCCATTTGCCGCAAGTAGTGCAATATTTTGGACTGCATTTACAAATAAACATTAGGTCAAGCAAAGAAAGCACCAACTTATTCGTAGCGTAACAATTGCAAGTGACAACTACCACATGCATCTCATAAATTTGACATAAAGAATGAAATGATAGTACCAGCCAATTAGTTTGTACATACACGGTAAGTGGTCCAGTTTCCCTCAATGATCACTTGAATTTCAGCTCCATGCCACCCATCATCATTGCTCCTTTTTTCATGTAAATGTACATGAGGAATATTCCTGATAAGTTAGAAGAAAACAATTTTTCAGTATGGCCAGGTATATACGTTAACAGTGAAGCTCAGCACATTACAAAAGGTAAAATAGGAACCCATTACAAGGTCCAGAATTAGGTAACCAATACACTTTAAACATAAATGTCTTACAGCATGCAAAAGTAAGTGAATACATGAAAACAAACATAAACATTCTACATCTATTTTGTTGATTCTTACTGATGGATATCTATGTCCAGCCTGCAGAATGAAGTATACTTTTGGCCTCTCATCGATGAGGAGATTTCTATTGGAAGCCCAGTGCTCATTTTGGACCATATCAATGCCTGCACAAGCAAATTGAGAAGTTAAAGAAATCAAGATACATGGTTAAATTTGACAATACACTTTATAGAACATCAAAACCAGATTTGTCCTATATAGCAATTTCATTAAGCACATACATAGGGCAAGTATCTTCAACAAAGACACTACACCAGTAGAATCCCGACTATGGAACAATTAGGATATTCCATTGAATGAAATCACTATATTTGCAACTGAGAATGAATTCAAGAGAACACTTGGTGGCCTTAGACATTATAATTTCCTCAGTTCAAAGAAAGAAGACTTGGTTGATTCATTAAGATACAGGAATGGCGAGATGCATGTAGAGTTTTGCAATCATATTGATGAAACAATCGGCAGCAGTAAAGCTTTACCATTTTTGCACCAAGACCAAATTTCCCGCGGGTTTGCTTCAGCCCATATTTTGTCCCTGAAAGAACTGTAAACAGCAAGGCACAATGCCTTCCAAGTAAGCTTAGGCGAGCACATGAGCATGCCAAGTATTTGTACAATGCATATCTATAAGTAACCAAATTGATGGAAAGGCAATATGAATTGACAACATAAACCTCGTCCAAACATATTTGGGATGTCATCATGTGGCATTCCTCTTCCATTATCCTGTAAAATTGAAAATCCATAGATTCTAAGTATTTCAAGTGCACTGCGATGTATGAGAATAAAAATACAACACTAATACTCAAGGAAACCTATTTATAAAGTTTACATGAATATATTAGATGATTAAATGGAAAAGTGCATCAGACCTGGCAGGAGACTTTGTAAAACGAAGCCTCACCTCGGCCCTTCGTGCCCTTTGCAGCTGATGGTTCTTTGACTTTCTTCCGTAGAGCAACATTCTTAGCTAATATTTCCTGAGCACGAGCTTCCTTGGCTAATCTTTTCTGCATTGAATCATATACAATGCAAATAAACAGGTTAGATAGAATGTAGATGTGTATAATATTGGTGGGCATCAGTTCTTTTGCATGAAACCACCAAGGCACACTTGGGTGATGTTTGGTAGGAGGTAGTGGTAAAGGAGATTACATGGATGTAAAACATGATTTCGAACACTATGTAATAATATAACAGTTTTCAAGTTTTATACACAACAAACAAAGTAATCAACAGTGTAGTGTGATAGTGATTACATGACACATATCATCAAATTATGCCAAAAACTCATTGAAATTGATTAAAAAGACAAAGAAATCACACCTCACGATCCTTGGCTGTCTCATAATCATCATAAAGTTCCTGGTCAACACGATCACGATCAACCAGACCAATCATGGAATTTAACTTGGTCTTGCCAATTTCTTCACTAAACAAGGGGTAAAGCGAGGTAATTGAAGACCAAAAACAAATGCATTTCAATTCCTAATGAAATTCTCATAGTCAGAGAAGATATATAACGGAGATGAGATGGCAAAAGAATATCCACCAATGTTTCAAGTATGTAACAGTCCAATGTGGAATCGTGAACAGAAAGAGTAGAGAAAGAAAGAGAACTGACTCACATAGTAATATTAACAACGGGAAGCTCGGACATGGACTCAGCTGAATCAAGGGAATTCTCAACCAGCTCTCTAACAGTGGTGTAAAGGCATTTCCCAGGCTGAAAATTACACCATCAAAAACCTGTCATGAACCGATTTCCTTTTCTTTCTTCTACGTACAAAATTAACATTATATCATTGCATCACATTCGAATTTGCCAGCTTACAAGCTCCACTTCTATAAATAAACTCATTATGCATTTTAATTATGAAATATGAACACATATAAACCTTTGAATCATACTAAATTCTGTCATAATTAATCAAACGAAGAAGAAGAAGAAGGTAGGCCTTACATTGTCAAAGCCGGCAATGTTTTTGTTCTCTGCAAAGAACTCTGCCGGAGATTCTGAAACCACCTCGAAAATAAGGAAAAAGAAAAGATGAAAAAAGAAATTGGAGGAAAAGAAGAGAGAAAATTAAAAAAAAAAGTTAGGAAAAGAACAGACTCTGTTTGAGAAGGGTTTCTTTTGGCTTTTTGGTAGATTTGGTTTTAGATTTCTTATTATCATTAACCTCCATTCGATTATCGAACTTCTCGCTGTTAGTGTGAAGTCAATAACTCAGCTCTGAGAAGGAGATGTTTTCGCATTAGGGTTTTGTTGGGTAGATGTTTGTTTTCCTTCCCGCCAGGCAGGGATGGCAATTCTTCCAGGCTCGGGCCTGACTTGTCCGGCCCAACTCAACTCGGCCCGAAATTAACAGACCATGGGTTAGGATTTTTTGATTGACAGGACCACGGGTTGAGCTCGGGTCAGAATTGTTCTGGCCTGGCCCAACCCTAGGCCCGATCGAGAGCTATAAAGTGAGGTTGTTTTTGTCAAAAACTTTGTTATTTTTTAATTTTTCTTTTAAAAAAATAATAAATTGGTACCCGTCAAACTGGAGTCAGGCCAGGACCAGACAACCCATGATCAAACCGAGTTACAAGTTAAACAATCCCCCATAATTGGAACACGAGCCAAGTCACGGGCCGACTAACTCTCGAGTCAAGTCAGGCTAAGCTAGAAACGACTCAGGCCCGCTGGACCCATTGTACCACCATGCCACTTGCTAGGTCTTCAGCGACAGCAGTTTTAGTACAAAAAAAAAAATTAAACATAATTAGTATTGATTAGCAAAAAAAAAAGCATAATTAGTATTGATTAATGAACTTAATTAGAGTTAGTTTTTATTATTATTTATGATAATAAAGTTAACGCCAGGGAAGTTGAAGGCTTGAAGCCCAAAGAAATAGTCAAATCAGGAAATGGACCAAGCTGTCCAACCCTATATCTCATCGTGTGTAAGGTCTAGATGACAACGAATAACCCATTATGGATATGAAATGCAAATATCAAAGCGTTTCATTTATATACATATTACTAATTTTATTCTCTCATGTCTGTCTAAGTTTTGGGCGTTGGATTGAAAGTGAAGTAGATGTTATTGCCGTTCTTTTCTCGTTCTGGACATATCTATGTTCTGATGAGGCTCCATTTGTATTTGTGTATGGTACAGTCACGTGAAACTTGTTGGTAAAATGATCCGCCACCAAAATCTTATCTTCGTACTTTCAGCCAATCGAATGCCTCCACTTGGGCGGTCGCAGTCAGCTTTCCCTTTCTCCGCACAAAATTTAATTATGAAGTGGGTAAATTATAGATCGGATACATCCACGCCTGTCACATTATTACTTGTGGGCATAAATAAATAAAAAATATATATTAAATAGTAAGAAATAAAAAACATGTTTAATTGATGGTAAACATTTAAGTTAATCCATAAGGAAGTCAAATCATCTTAAAACATTGTAAGTAATAAACAAAAAAATCTTGAACTGGAGTAGCTAATTGAATGTAATATGAGATATTATATTGTTGTTTTTATTATTTTGACAGCACCTTATCCTGTCGGCTCGTACAGCTTCCAATATTTTTGTGGTGTGGGCGTGGAAATTAAGTCATCATAGCCACTTCGGCCATAGTCCTTTAGATTTTTTCTTTTCAAATTGTTCACCTAGCTCCGAGGCTACGACAATGGATGGGTTGGCTGCATCGAAAATAACACAGCATTTTCCGTCCACTGATCCATTGATAAATTAAGGAGAGTGAAATGTCATGCTGGTTCCGGACCGGTGAAAAGACATGGACCACAAGTTCACATTTTCAACGCTGTCCTGTATCATATTATATATATATATCAATGTGGTCCTGTATCACTGGGCTGAATGGCTCTCCATTCCAGTCTTCTTAGGTATTTATCTATCTAGTGCATATTTTATATATAAGTGAACATATACATATATATACATAATAGCTAGCGTCGCCTTTTCTGCTTAATCTTGATCCCCGTTGCCAGGACTTGTACCTAACTAGTGGCCATAGTATTTATTTTGGTACAAAGACCACCCCCTTAATTAAATAGTGGATAAAAACTGAAACAGTGCAAGTGAAACTATAATTGTTAGTAAATTGAAATATGAAACACCTAAAATATAACTAAGGTGAAATGAAAAAATAAGAAAAAAGACTTAGATCACCATGTTTGTCACTATGGCTCCAAAATTTATAAAAATTAAATATTTTGATTTAAATTAATTAATATATATATACAAGGACAGAATTATTTGGAACTTAGTAATATACGGGATCCCTCAAAATTTTAAAACTTTTGAGCCCTTCTATTTTAAATTGTTGACCCCGTCACTAAATAGAATATATGTTTTAGAGACAGACACCACCACGGATTATATTTTCCAATTTGTTAAGAAAGGTGCCTTGTATAAATAATCATGTATCAAAATCAGGACACTTACACACAACAAGTCAAGTCCCCTGAGTACATGAACTATGTATCTTTTTCTATTTAAGTTTTGTTTTCTCTTTGTTTCTTTTATTGAGCTAGAAACTATGATTTTCATCATCATATTAGACTTTAAAAAACAACAAGAATAGTCTCTCCTGCAAATGGAATCTCGGATTAAGGAAGTCTAAATAAGCTAGTCATTAGGATTAGATCTGCGATTGATTTGAAAGGTCAAGCGGATTGTTGATAACCACAAATACATGATATGCTACCGTGACATTGGCTGACAAATCTCAGGGTGCAGTGGAGGGGTATTTTCAAATCATACATAAAATCAAACTAGGAGAAAGTTGGATGTGACATTATTGTAAAAGAGATTAAAATTATTTATCGATATTCTTACCAATTTAATCATTGACTAATTGAAATCTTTTCAAATCTTTTTGTGGTAATTACTATGCTCATGTTAATAAAATTGTTATTTCTCAATAAAAGTGTTTGTCTCTGTAAGAAAGATAAACAATATAAGTGATAACAAATGACGCAATATATCTTTTAATCCTCAATACTGGTTCTTATTAGTTAAAACTTAAAACAAAAAGAAGAAGATAAGCTTGTTAAAATTTCATATATGTCCATAATAAACTCGTGTTGAATTCCTTTTTAGTAAGAGTTAAAAGGTAAGAGATAAATTATTAGAATAATCATTTAATGTGCTTATTAATTACACGATTAATAGATGTTTACATTTATAAATTTATTGTATAAAACTCGATATGATTGTGTGAAATTTTGTCTCAAATGAAAAAATCATATTATATCATCACGTGGGTTGATTCAGACCAAAATTTATCTCGTACTATGTCCTACTTCGCTCCTCCCCCAAGTCCAGCTCCAGCCACTCTGGCCACTATAAATCATAAGTTTCAATGCGCATGGAAAGCTCAAGCAACACAAGTTAAAGTGTATTGTGATCCACTCATCGTCACCTAAATATCTCATCTGTACTATTACTATACTTTGCGTGCTTTCCACAAATAATGCTGAAGCCACATCTACGGCCAAAACCTTACTGTTCAGGCAGCGATGGAGGAGGAGCTCACTTCCTTCTCCCCAAACCATTCTTACTTGGCAATACCCCTTTGCCTGTTCATGGTTCATCCCTGGCTACTAAAACCCTCAGGATTAAGAATAATTCTATTCGCCATAAACCTTCTGGTACTAACGTTATTAAAGCTATCGCAACAAGTGTGGGTGTGGCAGAGCAGTCTGTCAAAGTAAAGGCTGTTGTTACTGTTAAGCAAACCGTCGGTGGCTTCCTTTCTACTATAGGGTTAGAACGGGGTCTAGACGATATCTCCGACCTTTTTGGTAAAAGTCTCCGCTTGGAACTTGCTAGTGCCGAGCTCGATGCCAGTAAGTGGGCAAATATTCTTGTTATTTCAAAGAATCAATCTTTAATTTATTATATAAGAAAGTTAAATTAGATCTGTTATTATATATAT
>JAOTBA010000003.1:31076022-31089378 GCA_025629845.1 Erythroxylum squamatum | reverse complement strand
CGTGAGAGGGAGAGAAGCCGAAGACGAAGAGTGAGAAATGTGAGAGCTGAGAGAGAGAGGCCGAGTCGGGGGGGGGGTTAGAATTTTTAGGGTTTATTTTTTACTTTTTGCAAAATGGTCTCTGGCCCTTAATTTTTTTTGAAGATTGGTCCCGAAATTTCAGGTATCGGCCGGTACCGTCGGAACCGACCGAAAAAGGCCGGTACCAAGCGGAATTAAAATCCGGTACATATAAAGTCGTACCGGTTTCGGTACACGGCCGGTACGGGCCGGTACGGTACGAAATCCATTACATTGATCCAATGACTTAAGTTACGGAAGAATATGATTTTTTTTTTTCATTTTTTAGCTCTAATATTTTATGCCTCAAGCCACCAAACGCGAAATCTAGGCCGTTCCGATAATACTGTTTTCAATTTTTTTTTTTGGTGAAGAGGATAACAACAAGGAGGCCATATTTATTCTACAGCCTCAAGACAAGATTTATTAAAATAATATTATTTAAAATAATTTAAAGAAGTTTCATGTCACGGTCACCGCCTTAACCAAAGCGTGCCCATAGAGAGCTAGCCTCATTCCCATTATAATTTGAAAATTGTAGTTGAACAATCTGCTCCACACCTCATAACAGCCTCCTTGGACTAGGAGCTTCAAACCATATGCTGAGGAGACAAGACTCTGCAAAACCGCTAATGGGGACAGGTGAAGTGATAAAGCACGAATCCTTATCCTAGGCCCGATATTAACGTACGCCATCTTCTCAGAACTTTTAAACGTACGCCCTCCAGACCAAGAACAGGAACTGATCCTGTACAGTCGCAGAGATAGCGAGTGATAGAAGCAGGAGGCTGCTTGCTTTGTTTGACTCTTTCACCTGAACCCTGCATTTTATAGTGCCAGGGTAGTTTCGTTATAGCAGGTAAGTTGTGTAGCTTTCTGTCTTGAAGCAATCTTCCATGGCGGGAATTGTTAAAGATATATTTGCGTTTCTTGATTGAGTACGATTGGGGTTAACAGATTTTAGGTATTGTGTTGTTTTTGTTGTTAGATCTGATTTTTTACGGACTTTTGGAGGGTAGTGTTAAAGTTTTATGCATATCCAACTTGGGTCTAGGGTTTTGGTGCGATAAGGATAAGGATAAGGTTGTGGATTGTATCTATTTAAAGTTGACGGGCTGTTGCTTTCTTGGCGGGTTCTTTTCTAGGTCCATGAACTTCTCTTGGTAACTATTGCTTTTTTCTTTCAAGAATCGAACATGGCGAATCGATGGTGGACAGGAAATGTTGCAATGAGAGGTGTTGATTCATTAGCTTCTTCATCTCTTCACCTGAGAAACCCGGAAGAGGACAGTCCAGTAATTAGCCGAATGGGTTTCAAAAGAGATCAGGATTTTAATGAATCCAACACAAACCGCAACAATGGTGGTAGCCCTAAGACACCGTCTCGAAACCAGAACCAAGATGATCAAGACGACATTAGTCGAGACAACAACCCCCAAGAATCAGGGGAACATACCACAGGTCAAGAAGCTGGTGAGCCGGGTAGTGTCAGCAGTTCTAGGAGGCCCAGAGGCAGACCTCAAGGATCCAAAAACAAGCCGAAACCTCCAATTGTCATCACCAAAGAAAGCCCCAATTCTCTTCACAGCCATGTCCTAGAGATCAGCTCTGGTAGTGACATTGCGGAGTGCATTGCTAATTACGCTCGTCTTCGCCACCGTGGGGTTTCAGTCCTAAGTGGAAGTGGCATAGTGACGGATGTCACTCTTAGACAACCTGCTGCACCTGGTGGAGTAGTCACTATGCATGGAAGATTTGAGATTTTATCACTGTCCGGTTCATTCCTACCGGAACCTTCACCACCGGCAGCAACCAGACTGACCGTGTATTTGTCCGTTGGACAAGGACAAGTTGTCGGAGGGGCTGCGGTAGGGGCGTTGGTGGCGGCAGGTCCAGTACTGATCGTAGCTGCAACATTCAGCAATGCAACTTATGAGAGGTTGCCGCTTGAGGATCAAGAACAGGAAGGGGTGCAATTACAACAGCAAGTGGCGAATTCTGGTGGTGATAAAAGCTGTAAAGCTGTTACTGGTGGTGGTGGTATTAATTCAGGATCTCAATCTTCTGACCACCATGATTCAAATGCAATGCCTGTGTACAATGTTCCGCCTAACTGTTTGCCTGATGGTCAAGTGCCACCTGAAGTGTTTTGGGGTCATCCTCCTCGTCCACCGCCATCTTACTGATATATAAAAAGTGGGAATTGGAGGAGAATAGAACTAGTTTTGATTAGCTGACAATATATGTGCAAAAAGTTTTCATGTGATCATAGGAAGGAGGGAAGGAAGATACGAGATTTTGTTAGTTTTGTAAAATTTTGCTGTAGCTTAGCTTCCTGCTATTCAGATTTGCCATGGTATTTATAATTTTCTTGGAGTAGCTGTTTGCTGGAAGCCTGTAGGTCTATAAGTGATCATCCTTTTATGAACAATGTTGTATTTCTGATGAAGCAAGTCAAGCAACCGGAACCTTGATTGGATATTTTTTAGGCTTCGGTACAAACTTTGGTAGTAGAGTTCGTGCATTTTGAGAAGGTAAAAAAGTTCAGATCCATTTGGTGGAGTTGGAAATAAAAACGTCAAATTTGGGTTTGAATTTTAGTTTGTTAAGCTTTTATGGTCTAAGTATGTAAAATTCACTTATATTCAAAATTAAAGCGCTAAATTATATATTATTTTATGCTTGATTGGACTTCTAGGGCTTAAGTAATAATATAACTTATACGGACTAGGCCAGTTCCAAAAACTGGCCGTCTTAGCTCAGCCGGTAGAGCGCATGGCTTTTAACCATGTGGTCGTGGGTTCGATTCCCACAGACGGCGTCGTCAACACAAGTTTTCTTTAACGTTTTTTATTCGTGCCAGAATAAAATCTCCATAGGTCTTACGAACCTATTAACAAGAAAGTCGTTTGATTGGACTACCCTCTCATGGTTGTTCAAGTGGGCTGCTACGGTTGAGCCTGTCACCTTGGATTGGGCTTTTTGTTTTTTTAGTAAATCTTGTGTTGTAGGTTTTTGTGCTTTATTTGGGCTTGTGATTGCGGCCCTTTACTGTTTTTGACCGGGGTATGCCCGTATGACTTTGTAATTTTTTTCCAGTATAATATATTTTTACATTATCGGAAAAAAGAAAAAAAAAAAAGAAAGTCGTTCGATTGCACCTATATAAAGGCGTGGGCGGGAAGTTTTTATTTTCATTTTGAAATCCGCTACCTCTCGTCATACATCTCTCTAAAATCTCTCTCTCTCGCATCTAGAAAACCCGACGAACAAGTTCTCTGTTCTACAAATGGCGCAAGCTGAAGCATGGATTCATAATCAAGCACGGTACGTGGATTGGATTCGTTATTCTTCATTCCTTTTGACGTACTTCTTACTGTAGATCACTCTAAAATCTCTCTCTCATCTAGAAACATTGTCGATGCCTCTCTATCTGGTCAACCGTTACTAAATGGAGGAAGATGAAGAAATCGGAATCAGATCCAAGCACGGTTAGCAAAATCGCTGCGTGATTGTTCTCTTTAAGCGCAGAAGAAATTAATCGCTGCAATTTTCTACTGTATTATTTAATCAGTATCTGAAATTAAAGGAAGGTGAAGAACAGAGAATCAGACGTTGAGTAGTGTAAGTGGATAACTCCGTTATTGTTATTTTGAGTGTTTGCGCTTCGATCTTTCGCCTTTACGTTTGAAGTATCATATTCTAATGCTAAATCTCTCCCTCTGTTCAACATATTATTTAATCAGGATCTAAAATGGAAGAAATGAGAATGAGACTGTTGATAGTGTAAGTAAATCCGCTCCGTTATGGTTATTTTTAGCGTTCCCGTTTCGGTCTTTCACCTTTAAGTTTGTAGTATCATATTCTCATTCTAGATCTCTCTATCTGTTCATTGTTTTATTTAATCAGGATCTTAAATGGAAGGGAATAAGAAGAAATGAGAACCAGACCTTGAATAGTGTAAGTAGACCAGCTCCGTGATTGTTAGTCTGAATGTTTTCTTTTCGATCTTTCACCTTTGATTTTGTAGAATCACACTCTCACCCTAGATCTCTCTAAAATCTTTCCCTCGCTCTCTTATAGAAACCTCAACGACGATTCTCTTTCTGTTCAACGATTACTAAATGTCGGAGATGATGAAATGAAAACTGAAGAACGGTAATTTAAATTATTGCATGATTCTTCTTTTTACGCGCAGATGGAATAAATTACAGCAAATTTCTTTAGTATAATCGGAATATGAAATGAAAGAGCGAAAATAACTGGTAATCAGATCATTAGTAATGCAAGTAGATCGTTACGCGATTATTACTTTGTTTACAAATCACTATAGGTGTTACACTTCAAAAGAAATTGTAGGAAACAATTCATTATTACAAGTGGTCGCACTTCCTGACCACAGAAAGTTAATAACAAATTAAGAACTCTACTAGAAGATGAGATGGTTTTGTGCTAAGATATATATGTCTTAAACTTCGTGGGGAGTTTTGTACTATATCCACTGCTTTTTGATTGCTTGCGTGCTCCCAAAGACCATTATAAGCAAATACAAGAAATTGATAAAGTGCCTGCTTTGGTGCACTGAGATTGATGATTTTGCTCTTACATTGGCTTTTTGACAGCTTGGCATATAAGTGCTCCATGTTGAAAGAATTATTATTGATTAGCAAATGATTTTTTACGGACCGACGGTTGATGAGATAGGGATTTATGGTTATTATGCAGTTGACGTTGAATTGTTTAAACATGCATTTTTCTGATATCATGTCTAAGTAATTTTGTTGGCTACTTTTCATCTTTAATTACGTCTTTTTGCTTAACTTGGCCATTTATTTGCTGATTCGATTGAAGCTAATACGCTATCAGATTTCATTTCCGGCAGCAGTCAGGATTTAAGTTTGAATGCATTCTTTTATTTTCTATTTTACCCAATCATATTTATCCGTTGCTCTACCTTATTTTCTGTTCCGTTTTAGCTTTGGCAATTTGAACCATATTTAAATCAGTTAAAAGATGGGAATAAAGATGCCATATTTAAAATGATTATAATATATAGTTTTACCATTAACACAGAAGAAGTACAAGGTCTTTTTAAATGATTTTTTTCCCTAAAAGTGATTATAATATTTTTACCGTTATCATAATGTGCGAAAATATAAGGTTTTGGTAAACGACTCTACTTTTAAAGTTATATTATTTGACCACATCCGTTTGTCATATTTAAAATGAAAATAATTTTTTTTACCACTAACACATAAAGAAATAGAAGGTCTTTTAAAATGATTATATATTTTTTAAAATGATTATGATATTTGTTACCATTAACATATATGAAGAAATATATTGTCTTCGTAAAAAGTCATTATTTTATCACATTAGTCACCATGCATAGATTACTCACGTGTAATTGCATATTTTAATCTTTGGATGATTAACAGATATATTTATTGAACAATCTTTGAAAATATAAAAAGTTCGCATTCAATTTATTCTTTTAGATTTTAAAAGTTTTGATTTTCTCACTTATTCATTGAATTATTATACAGCTTAATTAAGTTAAACTGTGTTGCATCTTGGAATGCAATACACTATTTTTCTATAAACTAACTTTAGATAACATGTGTCTTTAGTGCTACGATTGCAGTTATCACTGAAATTACTTGTAAATTCATATCCTTATTTGTTATATTAGTTATCATATCTACCTAGTTAGTCTTGCTGGCTGTTTTGCATTTTTAATCAAGCATTTGTTGTTAATATCATTTATTTATTCCATTTTTTGGCTGATTCAATCCATTGATTTGAAGCTAAAACGCCTAACTTTAGTTCCAATTAGGAAAACTAAACATGCACAGTTTCAGCACAACATAAAAAAGATATCTTCGCACATTTTTATACGACTTTTTATCATACCATTTTCCCCTTTTTAGGCACGTTTATCATGAAAGTCTTCAAAGTAAATTAGAAACTATGGTTGACTCTAGTTAAAGGATTCGGCTTTTGATATGGTATAGACTATAGAATGAGTTAGATCATACATGAACCTGCAGGTCCGATGTAGAAGAAAACCTTTCGTTTACAAGCTTGTGTTCATTCTTTTTCATAATAAGACTACTTGAAATTTTTACACGAACCTGCAAGTCCGATGTAGAAGCAAAGCTTTCGGTTACAAGCACGTGTTCATTCTTTTCCACAATAAAACCACTTGAAGTTCTTTTGCAAGGTACTTGCTGAACTCACGAACTTGTCTTTCGCTGCAACAAAAATCAAGAAAACTTTGAATTTGGTAACTTGGTTTGTCATATCATATATTTATAATAACATGAGATACGTGTTTTTACTGAATAAGATTTATAATTAGTGTTAACTTTTTTCTATTGTTAAAAATTATATGTATTTTTAATTTTTATAACAATTACATAAGGTGTTGAATAGAAAATCAACCATATATAAAATATTAATAATACTTCAAAATAGAAATAGAAGTAAACAAATATAAATGTTATCATTTTGTAAGTCTACTGTAAAAATTTATTTGATATTTAAGGTAAGATTAAAAAAACTCTTTTGAAAAAAATTCAATTTAAAACTATAATTACTTAATTAATATATTTTAAATTAAACAAATTTTAATAAATAATAACATTAATTTTATAATTGATGTACATATTAACCAGTAAATATTAGCCTATAAATATCATTTTTGTAATTTAAATATATATTTAAAAACTATGATGTAGAAATGGAAATAAAACCAGAAAACCATGAATTAAGTTCAAATTTTGAAGTTAAGCTAAAAATCTAAAGATCTAATTTGAAATGGTCTATTAAACCCAATTTATATGTAATTTACAACTGTCACCTTAAAAAAATTAATTGGCATTTCATATTTAATCTTGTTAGAATTATGATAATTTATTGTTTTTCTATAAGCAATCTTGTTATAAATTATGATATAACCTTTTCATATATTGTTGTAAGGAATTATATTTTACTTTACAAAATTTTATTGACTTATTTTTCTTACTTGTATAAAGCATTTGATTTTTAGACTTTCTTGTTAAAAAAGAGCAATGCTTTTGATAGAATAGTTGATTAAACAAGATAAGCTTAATGTTGATAAATATGTTATTATATATATTAAATTAAATTGCAGTAATTTTTGAATTATGATTGAAATTATTTATCAATACTAAGTTTATTCATCAAAATCTTTTTATCTGCAACAATATTTAAATAAATTTTCTACTTTATAAAATTTCATTTACATAGCCTCAAATTGAAGTCAAATAAACTCTGTTGCAAATAATTTAAGTTGATAAATAGTTTTAAGAAAAAATTCAAATATAAAGGATTGTTTTAGTATTAAGTTGCATCTTAAAAACTGTTACATGATATCTATAAATTTATTACAAATTTCTTCTCTTATTTGCTGTTATTGTCGTTTTGAAATTAAATTTGAAAATAATATTTCAAACTTGGTATTAAAGAAATTTGGGATCTGAAGCATCCTTTTGCATGAATGACTCGCGGCTGATAGTTCACGAACCAATTGAATGACCCCTAAGAGACAAGCCGACCAATTGAATGGGCCATAAAAGACAAGCCGTGCTGAGCTTTTGTAACTTATCCGTGCTTTAATCATGACGCGAGGATCTTTGGAAAAAAAAGTTCGAAAACATCATCATTTCAGAAACTGCTTTGCGATATAAATATTTTTACCCTATCAATTCACTAACATATTAAAATTGCATATCTATTCATTTTAGGGCTGTTTGATACGATTGAATAAAGTTAGCGGGAGAAGAAACGTTGGTCAAAACTTTGGCAGCTTTTGACCCGCCCAACAAGACCCACCAGAGTAACGTTAGTGTTTAGCACGGGTTCTCTAAACACTAACGTTTCATGGGTTCTCTTGAAACGTTAGTGTTTAGCACGGGTTCTCTAAACACTAACGTTTCATGGGTTCTCTAAACACTAACGTTTCACGGGTTCTCTTGATGTCGAAGTTAGTTGAGCAATCGCTAACAAAACAGTACCGTGATTTATTCATGGAATATAAACCTTATTCAAGAAGTGTAAGATGAAAAAAGAGTAATTCATGAATCAAAAAATTTGGGAGAAACATTGCGTAAGAAAAGAAAGTACAAACGGTAGAAGAGAGAGAACTGGAAAATATAAAACGTGATGGAATCGAATGGAGAGCAACAGAGAAGGCGAGGTGAAATTAGATTAAAGATATCTTCTTATTCATAAAATTAACTGATTTAAAACATAAAGGACTAACTTATTTGTATACATTGTTATATATTTGACCAAGTTAACACCCAAGTCAATAAGAAATATATAATTTCATCTTTAACATTTTAAGAAAATTAAAGACATTTTCTTATTCATAGAATCTTATTCATAAAATTAACTGATTTGAAACATAAAAGACCAACTTATTTGTACATACATTGTTATATATTTTACTAAGTTAACACCGAAGTCAATAAGAAATATATAATTTCATCTTAAACATTTTAAGAAAATTCAAGCATATCCAATTGTGTTACTATAAATTTGATATTAAATTGAAACCTAAAAAATGTTAAATCACAATTATGCTTTCAACAGCAAACTTGTTATGTAAACAAAGTTACATAACAGATTTGGTTATATAAGTGAAGTCGGTTCATTTTGACTAACTAGAAAACAAACTTCTCGCCATTTATTTTAAAATACCATATTTGAAAATAATATTTCAAACTAGGATTCGACTAACTTGGGACAAGAACTAAAGCTTGAAACGGACAAAAAGTGAAACATAAATTCGAAAGAGTTCAAGAACTATCAAAAATACTAAACATGTTTTAATATATTTCTGAAAAGCTAAGTCCCTAACAAACAACTTAGGTTATGATTATAATAAGATTAGGCTTATTAATTTTCAAAAAAAAATATAAAAATTTTCAAAAAAAAAATTAGGCTTATTTATTATTATGTCATCTTTTGGCTTCCACTAAATTCTTCAATTCTTACTTTTATACTAAAGACATAAAGAATAATACAAGTCTTTGAAAAATCTATTAATGAAGCTAAAATTTATGCAAAAAATTTCTTTGTTATATAAACAAGACCCATCTCATTTTTTTTCCAATACGTATATAATAAATCTCCTAATATTTTTTCATTATTTTATTTATTCTATTTTCAATTTAAATTAAAAATAAAATAGTTCAAACCTTGATGATTATATAATGTATATTATATTTTAAAAAATACTTAAATGAAATAAAAAAATTTAAATGTAAAGTATTAATTCTAAAGCTAACTTTAGTTTTAACTATTAGAATAATATCGATACATAAATATTAGTTTGAAAATAGAATTTTAACTTAATCATTTATTTATAATAACTTATAGTAACTTCTTATAAAATATTAAAATAAAGTTACTTACTTAATAAAATAATAAAACTAATTTATCCTTTCCTTTTACTTAATATTTATTTACTATCAATAATAAAATTTTAATCAGTATAATAGTAAAAACTAAACAAATATTTGCTTTTATTCAATTTATGTGTTTGTTAAAGAGTTAAGTCTTGTATTATTGAAAGGCTTTACACTTCAAAAACTAATTGAATGACCCCTAAGAAGACGATTGAAAAGAGATTTTGTAACTTTTTATAAACCATCATATAAAGATTTTTAATCAATTGTTTCACTAACATGGCCACTTTCCTATTTCTTCACTTTAGGACAGTTAGATATCCTTGTGTAACGTTACCGACAGAACACATACTACGTCAAATCATATTGGGCACTTCTGACCGGCCCAACAAGAAGAACTTAATAGTGTTGAAGTGATATTCTGCCTTCAGCTTAGGGCAGTGAGATATGAGGCCCTTACCCTGGCTCCAGATGAAAGGAAGCCAGAGTAAGGTCAGGGTAAGGAGACAGAGGATCTGTCCCCGCGAGATATATGCCTGTTCAACGGTAACGTCAAATCATGTTTTGGCAACTTCTGACCCGTACCACAAGGCGCACAGGGATATCGTAGTGTTTACACGGAGTGATGTTCTACGTAAAAATTCTTGCCACCAATCATATTTAAAGTCTATTGTTGAGGGATTCTCTACGGAGCTTAATGTCCTTATCCAGTTTATATTCTTTTCGAAGTGTCCCGACCAATCGCTAACTACACTTGGACCAAAGAGACCCCGATTTATACAAAGAAACCTAATTCTTATTCAAGAAGTGGGAGTAAAAGTATTACTCGTCAATCAAGAGCAAAGGAGAAACGTTGGGTAGGAAAGGATAGAAAGTACAAATAGGAAAATGGCAAAAACTGGAAGAGATAACGGGCGAATACATCTTATACGTAAAGATCCATGCATTTAATACAACATATATATATATATGTGTGTAGCAGCGGAAGCTCTAAACCAAGAACAACAATACCTCCAGCCATTGCCGTGAAAGAAGAATAGTCGGGTAGCTAGGCAACATAAGATAATGGTAGGGCATAAGCTTTTAAATGGACATACAGAATAATAATGAGAATAAAACTCACAGAAGTTTGATTAAAGTTAATAATTATAATTCTTAAAGAAAAACTATCATACTGCTTCAAATAACTAGAGTTGTTAAATTAAGGCGGTGAGAGATAAAAACAAAGTAGAATGAACAAGAACAAAAGCAATAAAAAGTAAAAAATGCATATCGTGTTTTTACAGTTTTTAGAATTCGGCGGTAAATAGTTAAGTTCGATTTGATTTTCAAAATAAGGAAATAAATGTTATAAATAATCTGGAGAAACTGTGATCTGAATTTTGTTACATACCTTAGATCTGTCTCAGCTACTGTTACCGCATATAATGCAATCATCTCTTGTGAACACCAAAACCCTGCATAATGAATCAGAGAGTCAAAACAAGCAACTAAAACATCCACAATTCCATAACAAATTAGAGTAAATCTTCGACTCGACTATTTTCTCGTCGCGAAACTCTCTACGACACTAAACTTCATATCTCAAAACATTGAGAGAAGAAGAAATCGTTAGTTCAGTTTCAATTTCAAGATCCTTCATCTGTTCTCACTTCTCAGTATCTGCTCTTGCTTTGTTTTATTTGTTTCGCTTGTTTTTATTTTAATATTTTTTTGCAATCGCTTTTCATATCATGATATATGACGTTCAAGATCTAACAAAAAATAGATTAAAAGAAAGAAACGTGAAATAATAAAGAGACCTTACGTTCATCATCAGAACTTCTTAAATAAGAAATCTATCATCGTTTATTTTGAAAAAGAAGAAGACATTCGTCAGTTTCAAGATGCTCGTCTTTCTATCTCTTTTGCAATATTTTTGGCTGCATTCGCTTCTTATAACATAAGATATTACCGATCGAGATTTAACAAGGAATACTTGAAAGGAATGAGAGATGTTACGTTCTGCATCAAACCTTCTCAAATCAGATCACAATAAGCATCAAAATATTCATCAATTTCAAGATTCTCTACTCTTCCTAGTTTTCTGCAGACTTTTTGTTGCAATCGCTTCTCACATCATAAGGTATTAACAATCAAGATCTAACAAGAAAGAGATACGGGAATGATAGATCTTACATCATAAGGTATTAACAATCGTCTAAAATCAGAACAAAAGAATCATCGTGGTCGGAGACGGTTATCGGAGAACAAGAAAATAAAGTATGTGAGAGAGAGGCTAAAAGGGAGCGTAAAAGCGAAAGAAAGTGGAGGGAAAGTGAAAATACAAACATCTATTTATAGGCAAAGGGTTGGATTCATACGACGCCGAAAAGCATAAGAAGTGAGACGGTGAAAGAAAGAAAGCGAGATAATTAATAATAAATTAATTACCGTATTCATTTTAACCCTACATTTTCATAGTTATCGCTTTTTATTTCGACTTAAGAGATATGTTTATCCATTGATTGATTTTCAACGTTCGGTCATACATGCAATCTTTAGATTATTATAAGCAATTAAAGATTTATGTCACATATATTTAAACTTTTAATGAGGTCAAAAAATAATAGTTGTTAGTATTCAATAAAATTAAAATAAATAAATAATTAATTAATTATCATATACTTGCTATAAAATTAGATATGATAAAAATGTATTATTTAAATTCTAATATTTGTTTTAAATATAAAAGTGATTTAAATTTTTGATATGAAATATTCTTAAATCTCTTAAGGTGAACTTCGATTTGAGTATTTAAACTTAAACTTAAATTTCGACTCAAATAATAATTTTTTTAATATATCATTTTTTAAATTGCAAAATATATTTACTTAAGTATGGTTTGAAGTTGATCAAATTATAGGTTGCTCAAATTCAATTAGACCCGGGTTTAGGTTGGAAGCTTTGGAAACAATTAGACTGAACATAGGGTGAACCATAAAAATACAAACTTCAAAGATTGAGATTCGTTCTGATCCTGATTCCAAATGCATCACATACTCTTATATAGTAAATCACAACACAATTAGCAATTGCCGTTAATGGTTTCTTCACCACAATAAAGTTTAGGTGTTCGTGTGGGTCCAGAACGGTTTGTTCACATTTAATAATGTCAAGAATCAGACAAAGGAATATAAGAGAACAAATGACTATCATCACTATTTTAAACAGAAGATAACTCCCACAAAATATCCAAGTCTATTGTTTAATTTTGTGGCAACGAAGTGAAGAAAATTTAAGTGGCAAAGAGAACATCTTAAATGCTGACCTCAAATGACCATAGAGGACTTGATCTGCAAGCTCACGTTCTTGTGCCACGTAGCATCAGGGCAATCTCGATTGTGCGGCCGTTAACAACTTGTAGACCAATCCTCGATGACATCAATTTCTGTTCACTCGAAAACGCACTATTATAAGTCCCCTCTTATCTTCCTCAGAGATCACTCTGCATTAAGCTTGCAAGTGTCTCCACTCTCTGCAACTTTTACCTCCATAACCACCTTAGGTAGATCATGGCTGCGACCATCTCCACCGTCGGAGTCATCAATAGAGCACCGGTACGTGCGTTGACCATATTCATATTTTGTACTTTCACTAATGGTTCTTGCACAGGTGAGCAATTTCCTGTACTGTGATGCAGCTGGCCTTGAATGGTTCAAGCTCTGGATCCTCAGTCCCAACATCAGCTTTCTTGGGGAGTAGCTTGAAGAAAGTGAGCTCAAGGTTCACAAACTCCAAAGTACCATCAGGGAGCTTCAAGGTTGTTGCTGAGAAGCCTGAGATTGATGAGTCAAAGCAGACAGATAAGGACAAATGG
>JAOTBA010000003.1:31026403-31039925 GCA_025629845.1 Erythroxylum squamatum | reverse complement strand
TCGGTTAGGTCCCAGGTTCGATTCCTTGCTAACCCCTCTTGTAAGAGCCTGGGGCAGCCGGAGTTTTACCTATGGGTGGAGAATTAGTGAGGCCCTCTGTGATGGGGTGTAGCCGCTTGGCCCTTTACTAGGGTGTAGCCACTTGGCCCTCTGAGAAGTGAGCCCGCTTGACCCGCCTGTAGGATTTCCTCGAATCAAAAAAAAAAGAAATCACACGTAGCCTGAAACCAGTCCTTGCCAGTTTCGCTAATTAGTAATTATCCCGAGTCCAAGTCTATACTTACACTGAGGAAGTAAATATATAACTACTTACAGTTGACCTCGTACGAATAAAGTGTATCACGGTTTATAACTTATAACGTGTCATGTCAACCGTACTTACACGGTTACTAATGAGTTGGTTGCGAGTACGAGCATGAAATTAGAGTTGGCATTTAAAGCTTAGTTTATTCTACTCCAATTCAGTCTAAAATCAAATAGTTGATCTAAGTTTTATATTTTAGTCAAACTTAGAGAATTGGCCATGTAGCCGGATCAAAATAATTTAAACTTTCATATTAAAATCATGCCATTTTACAATAATTTGAACATATTATATTAAACTAAAATCGCAATTACTAAATTTTGATTTTTAAGTCCTTTTTTTTTTACGGAAGGATCCGCAGTCACTACTTTTTAAATGCGAGCTGGGTAAACTTTCAGATCAATGCAATAGCCTACAAATCACGCCGACTAGATACTTCGCACTAGGCAAATCCTGTATGACAGGCTCAATCGAGAAAGCATAAATAGGAAAAATTGAACACATAACCTTTTAACCTCGTGTCCTTCCACTCCATTAACTCGATTACCCCCTAGGAGACTTTACTCCTTTATACAACGTCTTGAATAAGTTGGTTGTTCTTGTTACTTTTATCAGGTGTTTATAATATCATATGGTAATGTTTAATTTCATCATATTCTAATTCAATTTTTAATTTTATATCATTCTATATTTCATTTAATTATAACAAATAATTTGTTTAGACTCATCTAAATTTAACCATTATCATTAAACTCAAGCTTTGAAAACTTTTCAAAATCGTATTCAAACTTTAAGAAGGGAGACTAATATGATCTATTGACTATTGTTAACCCTAAGTAAAACTTAAGTAAGCAAGAACATTAGTAACTTTAGTAATTTCAGCGGCAGTGTGGGAGTTCATCCAATATGGTGACTTCTTGTGCGCACCGAACACTGGGCCGCCTTTTCGAGAAGTTGGCTGGGATCAGACCGTGATTTACCTCCCTCGCACAATATCGGGTCGGAGTGTGGGGGCGCCTAAGGTGGGCGTTCCACCTTTTGAGTCCAAGGAAGGCACAGCAAGGAACGGTTGGGGCGGTGTAGCTTTACAGGTTTGGCATTAAGAGTACAAGGACCTAACCACCCACCAAATCTAGCTAGAAGATCAACAAGACCAGACCACCCTCATGAAAGTAATTAAGCTAGTGTTGTTCAACGATCTATACACCTACTTGTCAAAGCAAACAAACCGTTTGAGCTTATCCAGAATCTCTCTTACAATCCGACATCCATTACATGTGAAGTTGCCACCCATATTTTACCTACACCTCTGTCTAATCGTCTCTACCAGAAAAGCAAGCTTGTGATCAAAAGACATCGAAAATATAGGTTAAATACATTCCAACTTCTCTTTTATTTTAATTGTTATTTATTTATTTATTTTTACAGTATTATTTATTACAATTTTTTGCCATATTTCGTTTATTTTTTATATTTTTATTTAAAACAATGTAATAATTTTCATCAATAATTCATTTGAAGTTATGAATAAATCAAATTAAGTACAATAAAAAGTCTGCAAGATAATTAAAAATGCAATAAAAATAATAACATTTTTAAAATATAAAATAGTCAATCCACAAGAAATATAATATAATTAATCCTCTTTACAGTTCTCCAATTAGAAAAAAGAATAATTTGACTTGGCTCAAAATTTTAGAATATTGAATTTATGTTCGTATTTTTATATATAAATCTTCGTAAATTCCATGTAAAGTGACTAACAATTAATGTAGGATTATGTTCTAAAAGAGCTTGCGATGTCGCCCTATTCCTAACCATCATCGCTATTATTGCATTCAAATTTAATGAGTCTATTTAATTTTCAACGCCATTTCAATTGTAAATACTTATTACTTGTAGATTTCAATTTGAAGTAGATTACAATTACAAGTCAGATTATTGGCTTGTTTGCCAGATGACCAGGTAAAGTTAAGACAATTAAGTATACTAAAAATCTTATAAACCTTCATAAATTATTAGAATTTTCAATATGGGTAGAGTGTAGAGTCCATTAACAATAATTGGACTTGGGTCAACCATTGCCAAAATGACTAGAACTAGTCATTTGGATAGTTGACCCTTACTGCTTATAAACCCTTTAACATTTTCACGTGTAGTCAATATAGGATACTCTAACACTCCCCCTCAATTGCAACTAGGATTGAACATCCAGTTGTCACTTGAAATAAATACAGTAGTAACTGGATCGCGCTGATGAGACTGGACATCCAAACGGACAATCAGGAAACTAATAATTCGGACCAAACCTGCTCTGATACCATATTATAATTTTTAATATGGGTAGAATGTGGAGCCTATTAACAAGAATTGAGCTTAGGTCGATCATTGTCAAAATGACTAAAACTAATTATTTGGATAGTTGACCTTTACCACTTATAAACCCTTTAACATTTTCATGTTTAGTCAATATGAGATATTCTAACACTTTCCTTAAGTGCAACTGGGACTGGACATCCAATTGTCACTTGAAATAAACACAATGGTAACCGAACTGAGCCGCTGGGACTAGACATCCAAACGGACAACTGAAAAATTAATAATCCGGACCAAACCTGTTCTTGGTATGTGCTATGTTGACATAAATAATACAAAAAGCTAAGTAAATACATCATTAATGATTATCATAAACAATAGTAATTGAGTATTAATCCATCTTTATCTTAAATTAATGAGTCAATTAATTAATTCACTTAAATTACATAGCAAGTAATTTCTTATATAATTAAAAGAGTTTATTCAAAAGGTTAGTTTATAAAATATGTTTTGACAAGACAAGATCGTAAACAAATAGACATG
Organism: Erythroxylum squamatum; assembly: GCA_025629845.1. NCBI lineage: Eukaryota > Viridiplantae > Streptophyta > Magnoliopsida > Malpighiales > Erythroxylaceae > Erythroxylum > Erythroxylum squamatum. Next base: position 31,036,762 of record JAOTBA010000003.1, on the reverse strand, counting down.
CTTCCTTCATCAAAATTTTGCCTGGTCGGTCTTCGGCTGGACCATTTTGTCGGAGAAGGGGACCGATATTACCTTGTATGTTACCAGAGGAACAACCAACAACATGAATATATGTATATAGGTTTACTAAACTTTACGCAATCCTTAAAAATTGCTCGAAGTTTCGGGTGGAAGCAAATTGGGAATCATATCTTTCAACTTTTTGCCTTTTCCTGCATGACTTAATAGTTAATACTATAATGACAACATATCAACTTTCATATTCTCTTCTGCTCTTTTTCTTTTAAAGTTAGCGAAATTATAACTACTATTTTTTTGGGAGACTATTAAGTAAATAACCGAACGCATGCATGTAATGATTTATTAATATCACACTCTATTTAATTTATTTGTAAGCTATTAATTTAAAATTAAATAATATATTCGACTTAATTAGTATTAACAAATTTAATAAATACTCCTAATAATCTATAAACTATTTGATTCATGTAATTCACTCGATGAAGTAATAATTTACAATTAAAAGATAGATTTAAAATAATTCTTATTAAGGATATTTTCTTTAACACGAACTTGTTTTCGACCAATCAGACTTTACAAATTTCTTGTATGAATAACATCTTATGCGACTTAAACTCATTTTAACACGAACCACGAGTTGGTCCACCAGTAAAGGGTCATGTATACTTTCCATGGTCTAAGGCAGGGACACCATGACTTACTCACTCTCCATCATTTGATTCTCTCCTTTAAACTTAACGATATTAACTATCATACCAACTAACTCAACCACCGTTGAGAGCTTTAGTGCATTGATGCAAAACAGTGACTACTATAATGATGCCGGGAGTTTCTAAAACACAAGTTTGGTTTCATTTCACGTGAAATTGTCGGTGTTTTATCATGTGCAAGTGGTTGAATGACGTTTGTATTATGTCATGTTCAGAAAGAATGGGCTTGCAGGTTAAAATATTGTTAGTGGTTGGATCTCCCTTTTATAATTAAAGATATCTGGGTTGGATGACTGGATATTGGGCTTGATGGATAAAATTTTACTTTTCCTTTTTGTAATTAAACAGGACTATAGAACTCCTTTGATGTTTAAGATTGGATAAGCATTTAAAAATATTAAGGCTATGTTTAGTTGGCATAAATTTTTACTTTGGAAAGTAATATTTTTTTAAAAATTTATATTATCACGGTTGGTTCATTTTTTTGTAGTTAGGAGAGTAAAATTGTTTCCAATATAAGGAAAGTAGTAGCATTTTACTGTGATGCTAAATCGAAGCACTCCCTTAGTATTTAAGATTACTTTCCTTAGGAATTTAATCTAAAAAATAAGCTAGCCAATTTAATCTTTCTTTCTCTCTCAAGTCTACGACAATTTTTTTGTAAAACTCAGTATCCTCTTCAACTATTCTTATTGTTTTCCCATTAGTAGGATTTTGGATATTTTTCTCAGAAGTTTCAATCGACAATCTTCAGGTTCATATTTTTCCTTATTTAAAGATTTTAATTTTTATTCAGTTTGTAGGAATATAATTGAAAATACAAGTCAAAATTAAGTTACATTCTATGAAATATTGTTGTATACCAAACACTATAATAAGATTCACCAAACTTTCTTATTAAATTTTTTATAAGTATCCAAACATGTAAATATCTTTACTTTCCATAGATTTATTTTCTTAAGAATCAGATTCCAAATCACTTTACTTTCCCGCCAACCAAACGGGCCTAAGCGTGTTTTGTTAGTTAGTATGGAAAAAAAGAAATTAGTAGGAAATGAAAAAAATTGTTAATAATATATTATGATTAAATAAACAGTATTTATATATCTCTTTTTGAGACAATACTTCATACTCTACAATATAATAAAGAATAGAAATCATATCTATTTTTGTCATTCATTATATTCAATACAATTTTTATTACCATTATCTCAAATGAACCAAGTATATCCTAAATAACTATCATTAACATATATTATTATTATTTATAATTACATAAATATCCTTTCTAATTTCTGTAATAATCCAAAGTTAATTATTTAAATCTTGACTTTAAAGTAATTAAGAAATCTTTTCCTTAATTATCAGCGATTAACCCATTACAAGCGATTATCCCGTTACAATGTACTTAACTTTTATGACATTTATAATAAAAATTAATAATTATTAAATATTAAATATTATGGTAAAAACTTATTAGTATTGCTTATAATTATATAAATAAGAATTTTAGATTGAATATTTAAAAAAATAGAAATTTTATTTTTTAAGAAATAAAAACAAGTCAAGTTAAATTAGATTTGTTTCAGTTTCTCAAAATTTTAAATTTAATTGAATTTAATATGTAATTGGATTTGCTAAATTTTTTATTTATTAAAATAATATTGTTTTAATTTATTTTAAACCGGATTGGATTTACCAATTTTGCCCATCTTTTGGATCACCCTCAAGGACCCCAACGAGCAACCTCAGCCTCTCGTGTGCCGATGGTTTCGTGTACTCACAGATAAGTTCAAACATTACTACATTAGTTTACAATTCTACGAAAATAAAAACGTGAACAAAAGTAAAACCATTCGCCAACCGAAACAACCGAACTCCCAACCAGACTAGGAATTCCAAGGGCAATCCACTCAAAGTGACTGACACGTGTTAGGACTTAGCTAGTCTTACCATATAATTGACATGTGGCTGAAGCTCACTGGTCTATACGGAACGGATAATGCAGACACTTTTTGAAGGTAAGACCCACTTTATTCGATAACTTCTAGGCTCAGAATACACCACCCAGAAGGACAAAACATTAAAGGAAAAAAATAAAATATTAAAATTGTTAAATAATTAAATTAAGATATTAAAAATTAAGAGATAAATATAAAATTGTTTTCTTGTAATTGTCCTCGTTACTGTTTCTTTATTGATTTGGAAGCTTCTCGTTTTTTTTATTATCCACCCGATTTTTTAGGAGGGTTTTAACTATAAAAAGATATTTTTAAGTTATTCATATTTAAATTAATCTTCGCTTGAATTTGATACGTTTTTTGCGAAAGGCAAAATTTTAATTTCAAATTTTAAACAGTTACATACATAAGGATAATTCAAACCGACAACCTAACTTCTCTAATAATAATGCATCCTAATAAACTCTTCAATACCCTTCCCTCGACAGGATTCCTAATGTTGTTGTACTTGCTCATCCATTATCACTCGGTTGCTTAGTGGTCGAACCACTAAAGTCATATTTTAGTATTTTAGTTTTCCGTGTAAGCACCAGGTGTTGTTAAGTATTCTTACTTCTTACCTTTCATTTTTTCCAAATTAGAAGTAAAGTCTCTTTCTAATTGTGGTCGCAGTCTATTTTTCATCGTGATGGTTTGGATTATCGACTTATCGTGGACTAGAAATAGAAATATGCTAAAATGTATAAATTTAACATAATATACTTAGTAAGTTATTAGTTAGAGGATAGTTTTTTAAATTTAGAAATATTAATTTAAATTAGCCTTAGCCTGTTTAGTTGGGCTTATATCAGTATAATTTTTGTCAATAATTTTTTTTTCTGTAGATCTTTTTTTAAAAAAACTTTTTAAAAAAATTAGTTAACTATTTGACTGTTATTAAAAACAACTTTTTTTGAAAAAATTTTATACAGTAGACCATTTGACCACATAAATATATCTAATGCACATATTATTTAAGACTAAAGCATTAAAAAAAATGGAATTTTAAGAATACACTTCAGATTCTAAAACTGAATGGATTATGTTCAACGAGATCAAATTGCACCTCCTCCACAAATTCTAATCTTTTGGACATCTCATAAAAGCTCCATGTCGAGTCTTTCATTTTCAGTCCCATACGTTCTTCCAACATTTTTTTCCCCTTATCCCAAATATTTGTGGGCCCGCACGGTACGGTGCAAGAAAGAATATGGTTATAAATAAAAATAATAATCGTTTCAAAAAAATACAAATAAAAATAAAAATTTATTTTCGGTTAATAACTCTGTAATTTGATTTTCTTTTCAAAATTTCAGGTCACAAAAAATCATTACTTACTTATTTATTTATTTGTTATATAACTATTTTTTTAAATTTTCATTTATTAGTAATTTTAAAAAACATCATATTAGAAATGAAAAATTTTAATTTTGCATTGTTTTGAATAAAAATTAAAAATAAATTAAATAAAGAAGATTTTAATATTGTATTAATTTGAATAAAAATAAATAGAAAGTAATAAAATATGTTTTGTAACAAAAGGAATGGAAAATTAAATAATATCAAAAAAGTAAATTATAAATTTTGAAATTATAACAAATTATAATATTCTTAATTTTTCATTTTAGTGTATAATTTTTTCAAATTTCTACTTGAGTTAAAAAATTTTAAAAATAAAAAACTCGACTAAAAGACTATCTTTTATTAATATAACTATCAAACATTCAAACTAATATAAACATTATAATTTGGAGGGATTATATCACTCTTTATTTTTTATCAATATAGTTTTTGGATTTTATGTTAAAAAGATAATAGTGTTTATGTATTTAAAATATATATTTACTTAATGCTCTAATATTATATGGAAAAGAAAATACTACGTAAATTTTTAAATATTAATTTTTGTTATTCTATCTAACACATATTATTAAATTAATTTTTAAAAATTTAAAATTTAAACACTTAACAAAAATTAGTTTTTTAATTTTTAAAAATTTGAAAACTTAATTAAAAATTTTTAAAAATATATTTACATAAAAATTATTTTAAAATTTTAATTTATTATCCTATTTAAAAATAAACAACTACGAAAACAAAGTAATGTGCCACGTGGCAAAAACGCATCTGCGTCTTGAATATTTCAATAGAGAGAGAGAGGAATTGCTCGGACATAAGTGCCCTTTGGCTTTGTGGTTAAACTTAAAACTTAAAAACTCATAAAAGGAGAGAGAGACAGAGGGGGAGGGGGAGGGGGTTTAAGCTACTGTTCTATGGTGGTTTTGGTTTTGACAGAGAAAGAGAAGAACAAGGATAGAGGTTTGTCAAGCTTTGTGTTTCTGGTGAGAGATGTTTGAGGAACAAGATACATTAAAAAATGTTAAAGAATATGAAATCTGTTGCTTTCTTTTCGTTTTTGCTTGACACCAACTTGTAATTCACTGTTATTGATTGCTCCAACTTTGATTTTCTTCGACTTGGTGCATTTCTGGGAAGATTTTTCTAGCTCTGTGTTGTTTTGCACCGAAGATCGTTTGCGATCCGGTAAGTGAGTCGAATTTCGATGTTTTTTCGTTAAATTTGATGCCTTCATGTTTGTTTCGCTGCGAGTTATGTTCAGAGACTTTGAATCTGACTCCGAATTTGAACATCCTGAGGGGTTTTGGGTTTTAGAGAAACGATTACTTAATTGAAAATTGAGATCGCGATCACGTCGCGGGAAAGTTCAGTTGTTGCAATTGGATTTGGATTTTGGGCGGGAATTGAGAATTTTTTTCTCTCTCTATCTTGAGTATGTGGGTTTAAAGGATTCTCTCAATTGTTGGTTTTGTTTTTCTCTGTTTTAAACTATAAAATCGTTAATGGATTTGCATCAAAGTGCGTACAGATTCGGCAATCATAGAGAGAATTTGTTTTTAGCTTCTGAAACTGAGTTTTCTGCTTTCTACGTTTATTTTTTATGGACATAATTGATATCCAATCTGTGGTTTTCAAGATCTCTTGTTAATATGATTCTCGAATCAAGAGCAGCTAATTGCTCTGTTTCTAGTAATTCTTCGGAATTTTCCCTTTTCATTCCCGAGGAATGCTTATGACTCAGTTCATATAGTTTTAATCAAGTCAAGATCTTCTCTGTTGAATTTTTTCCTTTTAAGTTTATTTTTAATTATTATTATCTTAGTGGGATGTTATGTTGGACCCAGTTTTCCCGGTTCAAGAAATCGGTGAGGCAGCTATGTTGGCTATATAAATTGTTCATTTAAAGCATCCTGAATCTTATAGTGTGGCAAGTTTTTCAGATGACATTATCACTTAATCATTTTCTTTTCTCTGGTGATCTGTAATGCAACATTTTCTTTATACATCTGTAATGCAACGCAAGCTAATTCATTTTGTGGATGTAATTAATGAGGGCATCATTCTATTTCTCTCTTGCACTAGGCAGTTAAAGTTGCAGTTGCACTTCCTATGTATGGTTTATTAGTTAATTCGTTATGTGTTTGATGTGTTGAAGTATCTTTCCAGGGCGATGCTTCACGTCTGATGAATTCTGATGACTTGCATGGTTAAGATATGGTGTTGAAGAAGCAATATCATGGTTTCAATGGCTTCCTTGTTCCTTCATTTCCGAGGGCTCCCAGATCTTCTAGAGTAAGTAACACATACTTGTCGGTTTTGTTAGCATTTCAATTACCCTTCTGTTTACATTCTCTTAAGCCTCATTTCTTAATGTCGTTTGCTTCCAGGGGAGACGTCTGCTGCAAAAGAATGTTGATGATAATCAGATATGTGCAATTGAATTACTTGCTTCTTTAGCAGGGAAGCTATTAGAGGAGAGTGAAAGTTCCTCTGCTTCCAGTAATGCATCTGAAGCCAATAAGCTGCCTGCCATTCGTAATGATGCCGTTAAACTGGAACAAGGTGAAGATACTCTGCTGAAAAAAGAGCACGTTGACCCGGGAAGCTGTGAAGAAAGTGTATATAATCCTGTTTTTGCCTCACAAAACAGGGATAGGAAATTTCTTCTGAAGGAATCCCAAAACAAAGCAAGTAATTCCATACTGGAACAATTTTCAATAATCACAAATTCAGACTCATCAGATAAAATAAGTAAGGATGTGAGGCCCATAGTTACTACTAACAAGATTACTCGTGAAGCTTTCCCTGGAAAACTAGGGGGAGCTTCTCCTGATCCTAGAGAGTCTTGTGGCTGTAATGTAGATAGTAGATTTGGTAAAGAGCAACAAGCAAATGCACTGGAGACTGGAGGTTTGGCCAATGCCAATACATCCAATCCAAAGGATCCTATGGGATTATACGTGAAATTCCCAGCCTTGAATATTCTAGATAGAAACACCCAATCTCCATCATGCCGGGTCCACATTCCAAAATCCTCCTTTCAGTGCACGAATTATGTTAAGTTAGGTATTAGAGATGATGATGAAAACTTTTCTCATTGTAGTAAATCTATGACTAAAGGAAAGGTTTTTAGGCCTCCATCCTGGATTGGGGATCGAAGAATCAGGAAGTTACTAACATCCAAGTATTGGAAAATAGCTCCAAAACTGAGGGATTACGAGCATTCCAGAGTTGGTAAGAAGTTGTTTTGATGGCTTGCTTAAACAAATTATCTTATAAGGTTTCAAGTATTTATGTGCCTGGATATTAATTTCAAACTGTTCTGAAATTTGAAATTTGCTTTCCATCAGTTTTAGATGGAGTAAAGCCTCTTTGCCACAAGAGGAAGTTGAGTTACAGTCGTGGAAGTTACCAGCATGAAAATCTTCACAAAAGGAGGAAGTTCCCCAAGCGTGGCCTAATTATTGCTTCTGATGGGGGGTTTAGTAGTGAGAGTGTGTGTAATTCACCTGAAAAGGGCACGAATAGAGACAAGAATGGCTCATCTGCAATGTTTCTTGGAGGTATTTTGTTTAACTTTCTACTCATCCTGTGAAGTTCACGCCACTTATGCTTCATGGTTTTGCTAAAAGGCTACATTTGAAATATGCAGCAAATGGGGTATCGTCTCCAGTTGCAGGTCATCAATCATCTAACCAATCTGAGGATTCTCATCATGGTACTAGAGATCGTGTTACATTAACTCTTTATGGTATGAATTAGTCGAGCATTCGGAGGCCTTATATGTGATTAATTCCTCTGTGCAGTGAAGCTCAATATTAAATCCTTCAGGATACCAGAACTTTATTTTGAGGTCCCAGAAACTGCAACTGTTGGTCACCTTAAGGTATAAAAATGCGGTCTTATTTTATTGGAAATTGCAGTTGGGACACCTTATGGATGCCAGCATTCTCACTTTCATTGTCTCTTCTTTTTGTTAGTCTATTTTCCATGAGAAAGGTTATGATATAATTGTTGTATAACTTATCTTCCGACCAATTGGTGATTTCTTAATTCCTCCTTCCTTATTTTGTTATTTGAATTTCTTTAGAGGACAATTATGGAGGCTGTGACTGCTGCGTTTGGAGGTGGTTTACATGTTGAGGTTCTTTTTCATGAGAAAAAGGTCAGAGATGATAACAGAACCCTGTTGCAAACTGGCATAACTTCTGATGAAAATCTCAATAGCCTGGGTTTCTCATTGGAGCCTACTCCTGCTCAACCTTCTACTCTAGTGTGTAATGATGATCCTCCCTCTTTACTACCATTTGGCATACCTCAACCAATATCAAGGTAAATCAGAAGTTCCTTCTATTATAAGAAGAAAATGAAAAAAGTTACTTCACTTTGCTGTTGTTAAGATTTGATACGGCGTCTACCATTGTGTGTTTTCCAAGATGAATTTTCTCTAGATTTGGTTCGTCATTGCCGCTCACTTATATTCATAGTTGTATTTCGTTGATTGACTGTTTATCACAGTGATCCTCCTATTTCTAATGTTTTTGTAGGTCTCCAGCCTCTCCAGTTTTAGATTCGGGAATTTCTGATATGTTAGCTGATCCTCCTCCTCCACTTGATCCAGACAATGATATCGAGAATAATCATGAATCAGTTTCCTCTCATACTGGCATACTAACTGACAGAACACTGCCAGATTCTAGTGCTCTGGTTGCAGTCCCCCAAATGAGTGCTGAGGCGATTGCTGTGGTTCCAATAAACCAGAAACCTAGGCGAACTGCAGTTGTAAAGCGTCGAACTAGGAGACCATTCTCTGTTTCAGAAGTAGAAGCACTAGTGACGGCTGTTGAGGAACTTGGAACTGGAAGGTATCTCTTTTCTTAGTGCCTGTACCATTATGTGCCTTCTGTCCCGTTGCTTAGGTATTTAAAATTTTTGGCACTTTTCAGGTGGCGTGACGTTAAGTTGCAATCTTTTGAAAATGCTAACCATAGGACTTATGTGGACTTGAAGGTAATATTTCTATCTTCAATCTGTGGATTTGTTGGATTTGTGGATGCAGCATAAGTGTTAACTTTAGTAAGAGCTTTTTGTCTCAGATAAATATATTTGCCCTCTTTTTTGTTTCTTAGACTCCATTAGGACCTATAATTTTCATTTGCTATCACATTGGAACCGAGTTTCTTATGTCTTGATAAGAGATCTTTTAATAATTTTTTATCTTAGAAGCAATAATTTTACTTCCTAAATTTCGATGATAGATATGAATGCTATGTTTGCAGGACAAGTGGAAGACATTAGTTCACACAGCAAAGATCGCCCCGCAACAGAGAAGGGGTGAACCGGTGCCGCAGGAGCTCTTGGACAGAGTCCTGGCTGCTCATGCGTACTGGTCTCAGCTTCAATCCAAGCAACATAGCAAAAACGAAGCTACTACTCTTTAATATTACAGATGCTCCTGCGATTTAGGAACGGGGGTGAAGGCGTCCGTTTGATGAAGATGAAGCTAACATCGACAGGAACAGCGAACAAGAACAATTGTACAAATGTTTCAAATTGGTGTAACAATCTTCACACTTGCATGATTCATTGTAAATGATTTGATGGAATAAAGGTAACTAACACAGTTCACACTTTTTTTTTTCACTTTGTCATTCGTTGATTTAGTTCCTGTAAGTCTGTAACACAATACGCTTGTCCAATTGAGAAAAGAACAGTAAATATCTCAATGTCAATAAGAAGTACAATTCCTCAAGTGGTCAAAGACAAATTACTATAAGATACTCAGTTGCTAGTTCACCAACCTTGACATAAATTTCAGGTACACCAAATTTGACCTTCTCGAAGGCTTGGTTTCAAAGCAAAGATCTTCCATGGAGAAAAAGTGTAAAAACCAAAAAATGACAAAGAGTGGCTTTCCTAATTAGCAGCCTAGTTAGATCCGATGTCCATTATTTACGACTTTGAGTCTAGACTGAATTCAATTAATTATTTACTCTAATCTTGATTTGCAAATATAACAAAAAACCTGTACTTAAACATTTCAAATTTACAAATATAAGAATGACAACAGATTGAATTGAACTTAAATCGTTCACGACTCGATTTGGTAACATTAAAATGATATCATTGATAAGGACTTTAGGAGAGCCACATCCCAAAAGCTAGCTTACGAGGGTAGAGAGTCCAAAGCCTTTATAAATTCCATATCAGTTTTGTATTTAACCAATATGGGATTCAAGTCCCATACCTTGCAATTAGATCAAACCGTA
>JAOTBA010000003.1:31004395-31021673 GCA_025629845.1 Erythroxylum squamatum | reverse complement strand
TTCACAGAGATCATCTGGGTAGAGACAGAATCTACTGACGCGTAAGAAGCACGCCTTGAAGTAGTGTTTGTTACACCACCACCACGACCGCCGCTATTACTACTACTGGCCATAATGAAAATCTTGAATAGCCAAAAATAACAGATGCAGCCTACTTCATTAACAACAGTTTGCGCCGTGTGACAAAAATTACAAAAGAACACAGAATTCAGCGTACCGATCGCCGCAGATCGAGGACGGCGATGATGTGATACTGTCGGTCAACAGTTGAAAAGCTTGGAGGATAGAGGTAGTGTCGATTGAGATGTGACGGATACGGTTTAAGGTAAGAGCTTTCGTACACAGAGAGCGAGGAAGAGAAGAGAGAAGTCTTTGAGCTCGAAGACCAAGCATGCGATTGGTCTTCTCCGTCTTTTTCTATTCCCATGCTTTAATTCCACCAATCACCCAAAAGCAAAAGCATCTTCCTGTTACATTTTTTCTTCCAATTCTACCACTGACTTGGAAGCTAAGCTAAGCTATTTATTACATGGTCTTGGTTTGGTTGGATGTGTGTATATATTGGGTAATTTATGCTGCCGTGGGTGTGGTTTCCTAAGCGTTAGCTCTTCTTCTACTCTCTTCATTTGCCGAAGAAAAGAAAGAAATACGAGAACAGGTTTGAACTAGCTCCCGTTGAACGGGTGGCACGATAGTGCCAGAGGTCCATCTTCCGACCAGCATTGCTGCTGAGGGGAGGCCTTATCAGGGATAGTCATGGGAATTGGTGTTTGGGTTTTCTCCGCAATATTGGCCGAGCCTCGCCAACAGCCGCTGAACTATGAGACGTCCACTCCGGTCTCCAGCTGGCCTGGACGCTGGGATTTCGAAGAGTAATCGTCAAAGTTGATTCCTTAGAAGTGATCAATATCGTCTCCTCTTCGTTTATTCCTCTGACTGAGTTTTCTTTTTTGGTGACAGGTATTCATGACTATCTACACCAAGCGTGAGAAGTAACGGTCCAGCATGTGTATCGCGAAGGAAACCAGTGCGCAGATAGTCTGGCTTCTTTAGCTGCTCTCTCCCCCACGGGCCTTCGGACTCTTCAGGAGCCGCCCCCTCTGATCCAGCTACTTATGTATCGGGATTAGCATGGATTTTTGTATCGCAGAGTTAGAATAGCTTTCTAGTTTTTCTTCCCTTGTACCAAAAAACAAAAACAAACTAAGTGAAATCAAAAGGACTCTAAAATTAATAAAAGCCAGGAACAGAAAACTTCCATAATTATACATTGTTTTATTTTTCTTTACAACAATTCTTCTTTTAACATTTTATTATTTTAAATTAGAATTCATTCCTAAAGTTATAATTTGCAATTATTGTTATTTTATCTTTAGTCAATTTAATTTATCTCTTAACATTATTTTGTTTAAAACTATGAATCATTTGATTGTAAAATCAAAAATATAATATCAGGTAATGTGAAAATGTGGTATTCAGTTTTGTCATATTTTAGTTTCTTATTTATCAAACTACTTATTTAACTTCACGTTTAACTATTTTAATTAAAATTTTATCATTTAATTATAAAATAATTCTAATTATATTTTATTATATATTATTTAAGGAAGAAACTTGCTAGGCACGAGCTATAGCGAATCTAGTAGAAGCCATATATATTATGGATAAAAAGAGTAAACTACCTTACAAAACATACGAGAAGAAAGAACCTTTAATTCAAGAATTAGTAAATTGTGTTTTGCCAATGGGAGGATAGGATACACATGCATAACATGAAAAAGGCTTATAAATGAAAAAGCAAGATGTATAAATATCTAGTTTTGAAGAAAAGGAACAGTTAATGACACTTTAAAAATTATCTTCGAACAGCCATTTGTAAGGATTATAGAAGCATTCATTAGTTTTTCAAAAGTGAAATAGGTATAATCTAACAATTGATTATTCATTATAAAATTATTTAAAATGCTTTTATAGCAAATATTTTGTGACAACAAATATACAAGGGTCACTTAACGAAGAGAGAGCCGTCAAATTTAATCACAAATATCACAGGAATTATTATTTTTTAAAAATAGGGTAATTATAAGTACAACATATCACAACAAATGTTATGCCTAAAAACAGTTGATCTAAACACCTCATAAGTAAATATTTTATATTTGAAACACATAATAAATAATGTCATAATACTTATATCCCGTTTTACATTGATTTGTACTTATTCCATAATTGTATGTTATTTTATTTTTCCCAACAAATTTTTTTTTAACATTTTATTATTTGAAATTAGAATTCATTCCTAAATTTATAATTTGCAATTACTGCTATTTTATCTTTATTTTAGTTAATTTCTCTCTTAACATTATTTTTTTAAAACTACGAATCATTTAATTGGACAACCAAAAATGTAATATTAGGTGACCTAAAAATTTAGTATTTAGGTATAAGTCTTATTTTATTTTCTTATTTATCAAACTACTTATTTAACTTCTTGTTTAGTTATTTTAATTAAAATTTTATCATTTAAATATGAAATAATTCTAATTATATTTTATTGTATATTATTTTATGAAGAAAATTGTTAGGCACATGTTATAACACATGCAGTAGAACCCATATATAATGTGGATGAAAAGAGTAAACTACCTAGCAATCCATACAAGAAAGAAAGAACTTTTAATTCACGAATTAGTAAAATGTGTTTTGTCAGCATGGGAGGATAGGTCACACATCCATAACATAAAAAAGGCCTAAAAATAGATAAGCAAGATGTATACATATTTGATTTTGAAGAAAATGAACTAGTTGATGACACTAAACTTTTAAAAATTATCTTCAAACAGTTGTTTGTAAGGATTATGGAAGCATACATACGTTTTTCAGACATCAAAAGGGCAAATCTAACTATTTATAATTTATTATAAAATTATTTAATATATTGTTATAACAAATATTTTCTTACAAAAAATTTACAGGGGTCGTGTAGATGAGAAGGATGACTTCATGCAGTATTAATTGTAGGATATGTTTCCCAGCAAGGGATCCTATAGTGGAAGATTAAGAGCTCTCATGGAAGAGAATGGGGTGAAAATGGCTATGGTAAAATCATAAAAAATCTGATCAATCTTCCTTATTTAATAACAGCTCTTAGGACAAATTAAGGTATATTAAATAAATTTAAATTTAAATTAATAATAAGCTTACTTAAAATTATAAAATAATGATATATGATATAGTTATAAGTTATAAGTTTTTTAGTCTTGTTCTTAAGTTGTAGCAAGTCAACAATTGCTACGATTGTTTCAATTTTTAATACAAATTTGTCATATCTATTGTTTTTTCAAAAGTAGTGTCATATTACTTTTTACTAATTACACTAGAAGTTTGGAGACAAAACATAATACCAGCACATTAACATTTGATTTATTGAAATAGTGAAATAAAACCTTGATAACACTTTCATATAACTTATTGGGATAGCAATTTAACACTTTAATAGCTAACATTGATATTTTAATTTTTTTCATTTAACGAATTGTAATTTTTATAGAAAAGAAAAGAAAGTATAAGTACAACATATCACATGTGTTGAGCTTAAAAATAATTGATCTAAACACCTTGTAAATAATGTTATAATACTTATTTCCTTTTTTTTACATTGGTTTATACTTATTCCATAATTGTGCATTATTTTATTTTTTTGTAACAATTCTTTTTTTAACATTTTATTATTTGAAAGTAGAATTCATTGCTAAAGTTATAATTTACGATTATTTTTATTTTATCTTTACTTAATTCAATTTTTCTCTGAATGTTATTATATTTAAAACAATGAATTATTTAATTGGACAGCCAAAAATGTAATATTAGGTGACCTAACAATGTAGTATTTAGGTATAAGACTTATATTAGTTTCTTATTTAACAAACTACTTATTTAACTTCATATTTAGTTATTTTAATTAAAATTTTATGATTTAAATATAAATAATTCTAATTATATTTTATTGTGAATTATTTTATGAAGAAAATTGTTAGGCAAATGCTATAGCAAATGCAGTAGAAGCCATATATAATGTGGATGAAAAGAGTAAACTACCTAGCAATCCATACAAGAAGAAAGAACTTTTAATTTACGAATTAGTAAATTGTGTTTTGTCATCATGGGAGGATAGGTCACACATCCATAACATGAAAACGACCTATAAATGGATAAGCAAGACGTATAACTATTTGACTTTGAAGAGAATGAACTAGTTGATGATGCTAAACTTTTAAAAATTATCTATGTTTTTCAAACGACAAAAGGGAAAATCTAACTATTTACAATCTATTATAAAATTATTTAAAATGTTGTTATAACAAATATTTTCTGACAGAAAATTTACAGGGTCGTGTAAATGAGAAGGATACTTCTAAATGACTTCATGCAGTATTAATTGTAGGATATGTTTCCCAACAAGGGACCCTATAGTGGAAGATTAAGAGCTCTCATGGAAGAGAATAGGGTGAAAATGGTTATGGTAAAATCATATAAAAATCTGACCAATCTTCCTTATTTAATAACAATCCTTATGACACACTAAGGTATATTAAATAAATTTAAATATAAATTAATAATAAGCTTACTTAAAATTACAAAATAATTATATATGATATAGTTATAAGTTTTTTAGTCTTGTTCATGAGTTGTAGCAAGTCATCAATCGCTACCTTTTAGCTAGTCAACAATTGTTTCAATTTTTAATACAAATTTGTCATGTTCTTTTGTTTTTTTTAAAGTGGTGTCATATTACTTTTTACTAATTACATTATAAGTTTGGAGACCAAGCATAATACTAGCACATTAACAATTGATTTATTGAAATAGTAAAATAAAACCTTGATAAAACTTTCATATAACTTATTAGGATAGCAATTTAAACTTTAATAGCTAACATTGATAACTTTAATAGCTAACATTGATATTTTAATTTTTTTCATTTAAAGAAAAAAGAGTCGTCAAATTGAACCATCAATATCACAAGAATTGTAATTTTTATAAAAAAAGAAAAAAAGTATAAGTACAACATATCACACGTGTTGAGCTTAAAAATAACTGATCTAAACACCTCATAAATAATGTCATAACACTTATTTCCCTTTTTTTTACATTGGTTTAGACTTATTCTATAATTGTACATTATTTTATTTTTTTTCAACAATTCTTCTTTTAACATTTTATTATTTGAAAATAGAATTCATTCCTAAAGTTATAATTTGCAATTATTATTATTTTATCTTTACTTAATTCAATTTCTCTCTTAACGTTATTATATTTAAAACAATGAATTATTTAATTGGACAGCCAAAAATGTAATATTAGGTGACTTAAAAATGTAGTATTTAGGTATAAGTCTTATTTTAGTTTCTTATTTATCAAACTGTTTATTTGATGTCATATTTAGTTATTTTAATTAAAATTTTATCATTTAAATATGAAATAATTCTAATTATATTTTATTGTATATTATTTTAAGAAGAAAATTGTTAGGCACATGCTATAGCTAATATAGTAGAAGCCACGTATAATGTCTAGCAATCCATACGAGAAGAAAGAACTTTTAATTCACGAATCAGTAAATTGTGTTTTGTCAACATGGGAGGATAGGTCACACATCCATAACATGAAAAAGGCCTACAAATGGATAAGCAAGATGCATACATATTTGATTTTGAAGAGAATAAACTAGTTGATGACACTAAACTTTTAAAAATTATCTTCAAACTGTTGTTTCTAGTGATTATAGAAGCATACATATGTTTTTCAAACGTCAAAAAGGGAAATCTAACTATTTATAATTTATTATAAAATTGCTTAAAATGTTGTTATAACTAATATTTTCTTGGAAGCTACCGTTACCGCCACAAGTGAGAAATTTTGTATGGCGAGCTGCCAATAATATATTGCCGACAAGAGAGTCGTTGCGGCAAAGGCGAGTACCGGTCCCATCCATCTGTTCGCTCTGCAATCTGGAGGAGGAATCGACTTTGCATTTGCTAGTGACCTGCCATTATGCTCAACAGGTATGGAGTTCTTCTATCTTTGGGTGGTACAGACCTCATGTTGCGTACTTTGTTGATTGGTTGAGAGCGGTTGTATTGTTGTTTAACAATAAAGACGCTAGTTTGATGTTGGCTATCTGCTGGGAAATTTGGAATACTCGAAATAACTTGGTTTGGTCGAATAAGTATAAGTCGCCGGTAGCAACATGGTTCACTGCGCAACGCATGCTAACTGTTTGGCAAAATGCCCACGCGACTAAGCCACAGCCTCAGCAGCCAACTAGAGCCAGGAAATGGCAAAAGCCGTTGGCAGATTGGGTAAAGGTGAATGTGGATGCAGCAACACATGTTAACGGTTCAGATACGGGGCTTGCTTTGGTGGTTCGTGATGATCATGGTAGATTCTTAGCTGCTAAAACTGGAAGGATTAGAGGTCTGTTTTCGCCAAGCGTGGCAGAGGCCTTGGCCATCAAGGAGGCGCTAAGCTGGATACAGGGGAAGGGCTGGCAGAATGTGATATGTGAGAGTGACAATCTTGCGGTTGTTCAAGAAATTGTGGGGAGTGGTAGTTTAGATTTTACTTCTTTTGGTGCTGTAGTGGAAGACATTAAAATGCTAAGGACTCAATTTCAGGGTAACTGCAGGGTTTTTGCAGTACCTAGGCAAGCTAATATGGTTGCCCATAAACTAGCTTAAGCTATTAGAGTTGATGATTTTGTTGGTGAGTGGTTTCATAATCCACCCAACATTGTTCGGGATATTTTATTAGCTGATTCTATTTAATAAAACAAACATATTGTGTTTTAAAAAAAAAGATAAATATTACAAAAATCAACAAATGAACAGAATCTGTTTACTTTAACCCCAAGCATATTCTAGACCAAATAAGACAACACTCGGATTGTGACTTGCGACGACCATAACCCATAAGGTCTCAATCCAAAACAGGATACTTTATCCGACATGATGATGACGATGGATTATGTAAATGATAATTAAAAAAGACTTTATTGAAAAGATTATTATTATTATCTTCTTGACAATCGTAAAATTTAAAGTTTTTTTTTTTATTCGAGAAAATTTCGTAAGCAGGCCAAACAGGCACATCTCTCTGAGGGCGTAATTGGTGCACTACTTCACAGGTGGGCCAAGCGAGCGCATCTCATTATTGAGGACCCAACTAATTTTCCACCTACAGGTAACACCAGGGGCGGATCTAGAATTTTTTTTGAGTGGGGGCAAAATTTTATTTTTAACGAAGGCAAAATTTTAATAGAAGCAATTTCTTTTATGGGGGCAAAACTTAAAATAATAATTTTTTTACATGAATTTTTTTCAGGATAGTGGGCAAATTTTTTGGGGGCAGTGGGGGCAAGTGCCCCCACTTGCCCCCATTGTGGATTTGCCACTGGGTAAAACCCCGGCTGCTCCAGGCTCTTACAAGAGGGGCTAGCATGGAATCGAACCTGGGACCTTTTAATAAAATTTTAAAATTATATTTCAAGTCCTTACATAATAAAATTTTAATTATATATAGTAATATATAAATGATATAATTTAAATAAATAATAATTAAATTGTAAAATTTTTAATTTAATTATATATAATTTTAATGTATTTTTATTTTAACTCTCTAAGTTATTAAACTGAGAAATGGCATTTTAGTTATGATTTAAAACAAAAACTTATCTAAGTTGAGGATAATTAAATAAATCGAATTAATTTTATGACTTAATTAAATAAAATTATATAGAAATAGATAATTAAAAAAGCAAGAAAATTGTGATATTTAATTAATAAACTATAATTAATTAATGTATGTATGTAAATTGTTAGAGTCAATTTTATTATTTATATAAATCTTAATTTATTTAGAATTTTATTTATCAACAATTATTTTTGTATTTTTAAAATATTTCATATAAGTAAGAATATTATTAGATAATAAACAAGTTCTGAAAATACTTATTTTCAAAATAAACTTTATAAATTAAAAATAAATTATTGAAATAAACTAATGCAAGATAATAATTACAATATATTAACCATTACTGAATAATGCATATTTTGTTACTAATACAATCTCATTATGACAATAATGTTTTAAAATTTAAATTAATTTTTGTAAAATTTTAATTTAATTAAAAAGTCGAAAGAGAACCAAACTCATTAATAAGGCAGCTAGTTTCGGCTACCGTCATGGCTTGTACCAATTTTCAGGCATCAAAACCAAAGGCGAACCTGCTTATTCGAAGGTTGTCGGAATTTCATAAAGACAATTACAAGAGCATTCAATAATTAGTATGTAAACTTTTTTTTTTTGAGCTAATTTTTAGGGGTGAGTTAAGCCTTTTTAACATGATATCAGAATCAGTTTGTCTCGATAGTTTGTGGCAGTATCTGGTTATGTTCCTTTGCCCAATCTGTCCATCAAATATTCAATCTTACTCTAAATTGAGAGAGGTGTATCAAAAATCTCACATCATATAACTATAAAAATATTCAATAATTTATAATAATACGCAAACTTTCTCATTTTAAATTAACTTTTGAAAATAAATTAGACTTTTCTAACAAAATAGTCTAGTTGGTCTAGGTTCGGACTCGTAATTGTCAGGTCTAAATCAGATTGTGGTCCCAACCACTAGGAATCATAGCGTTCACATGGTCTGACCTCTGGGTCCATTATCAGTTTTCAGTAACTTTCGGGGGTCAAACCATCACATGGGATAATGGTTGTCCTACGCCTAGTCTACTCGACCAATTTCAACTGGTGGATTATTCTATGATTTGTAATGGTAGGATTTCACATTGGGGCTTTCATCATGGCCTCATAAATTCAATCGTTATCCACCCTTTTACTTTCGTTTTCATTCTCTATACTTGCTTTTAACTTCTAGCATGTCATTAAAAATGGTGTTTTTAGCTCATCAAATTCATAATTATAATAATGATGTCCAAAGGTTATTGGTACTATAAGACAAATCGCACCCACGAAAGTCATAAGTCTACATAATGTTCCCAAGAAATATTAGATAAGTAAATTCGGGTCTGATCTTAAATAATATTAGAGGTACCTGTTCCTGAAAGATGGGTCACCACCGAGAAGATTATATCACCTTAAATAAAGGTTGCTCCTCCTAAGGTTCGAACCCACAACCTTCACACAATCCTCTCCCCTTTTCTACCGTTAGGTTGTCCTGTGAGGGACGGATCAATTGATTTTGATGTTAATATGAGTCTAAGTCTAAAACAAAATCATTTTATCGTTAGAGTGAATCGGTTTAAATTAAACTCTAAATTTAGATTTTAATCTAAAATTTAACAAATTAATTTTAAATTAAATCAGATAAAAAATTATCAAAACTCTAAAGGTTTGTAGCATCATTTCTTCCATTATAATAGTTTAGCATATATTCTAGTAGTTTTGGTATAATCTTTTCAACAAACCTCTTTTTTCTTATCACATTCTTACGTCTAAGTTCCTTGTACTTAGAAATAATGCCCAGGGATTTCAGTGATTCACCTTACCTTTTTATATATGGTCCATTGAGATGGAGTCTATTTCAATTAGGCTGATAAAGGACAGAAGAAGCTTGCAATTTCCAGGATGCGTCTAGAATAAAGCATGAAAAGACAAACCAGCGATGACAGCGACAGAAACAATCAAGGTGCACGCTGGGCCTGCTTAATCCTGATTCCTGACACCACTTTGTTATTTAATCATACTTAATATATTTAACAGTAGACCCTTATAATAAAATATAATATAAATAAATATAATATTAAAATTGTATCATTTAATAAGAATGGAAAGCTTTATATATAATAATAGAAAAAAATATTGTTCAAAAGAAGAGTTTATAATATAATATAATAAAATATTATTTAAAAGAAGACTTCATAACGTAATATAAGGAAATGTTATTTATTATTTTACATTTCATTCTAAATCTTCTAAATTGGAGTTAACTTATTCTCACTGTTTATAATAGAATAAAATGTAATGTGAAACTTTCTCTTTTCATCTTATTTTATAGAAAAAAAAGAGTTTCATATTAGATCTCATTCTATCATAAACAGTAAAAATAAATTACTTTTGATTTGAAGAATTTAAGATAAAATGTAAAATAATAAACAACATTTTATTATATTACATTATGCACTCTTCTTCTAAACAATATTTCACTGTATTCACGTTATAAATCTTTTTATTCCGTTCAAACATCAAATTTATAATATTACATTCATTTACAATTTATTTCTTTATATACCATTCCGTTCTTTTATAAATCTATCCGTACATCCCAAACCAACCTTAGTATTTGTGTCCTCGGACTTAGTTATTGGTAATAACCCGACACTCTTCAAGTGTTGTATTAAACATTTTCGAGTGACAAAGGCTGAGTTTATTTCTTTTTATGGATGGAATATATATATATTTAAAAGTTTAACTAATAATATTTTGAAATATTAATGACTTGATTTTAATTGTAAACGACTATAATGTTTATTTAAATTGAATATGCAATTGATGTAACAATCAAAATTTTAATTCTAGACTATACACATAATTATGAGCTATTATCTGCATTTACAATTTTAAAATATTTTGAAATGTTAAACACTAAGATTTTATAAATGGAATATATAATTAATGAATTAATAGATATACTTAAAATTTTAATTAATAGTATGTTTAAATATTAAAGACTTTATTTTTTAAAAGTAAGTGAGTTTAATAATTACTTAAATTGAATATGCATAAAATTTTGTTAAATATGTAAACAAATTATGAATTTATAATTATAAATAAGATACTAGATATTTTATGGACAATATGTATAATTATAAGTTATATATATATATACACACACACTCAAAATTTTATTTAGCGCGTGTTGGAAAAATAATAATTGTAAATTCTATCTTTAAATCATTTTGACTCATTTTCAATGCAAACAAAAATCTGAGAAATGAAAAGTCAATATGGGACAAATAGAGCATTGAAAATGAGTCAAAATGGTATCATAAGATATCATAATATCTGATAATATTTAAATAATTAAACATAATAAAGATTAATTTAATTAAAGAAAATTCATTTTAAAATAATTTATTGTTTATTACTTGTCTTTATTTTCTATAAATAAATTATTTAGTATGTAATTAATTTGAATAATAAATATGTCTTAGCATCGTTCTCATAATATTATATATATAATTTAAATGAACAATATTTAATTAAATTAAGGGAAGAAATATTTTATTTATAAAATTTAAATTACATTTTATTTAAAAAGTGTAACCTTTTTCGGTTCAATTACATTTAAATTTAGTCATTTTGAATCATAAGTGAAAAGCGAAGAAAAGAAAAGAATAAGAAAATTCAAGCAAGCCGGCTACATAAAACCGTGAAGCAGGAGGCTTCAACTGCCTTACATCACACCTTGGCGCGCACGAACAAGAATACATGGGCTCAGAAGATATTGACTGTGAGGCTTAGACTCTTTGAACAGTCCTCTGTCACCTCA
This sequence comes from Erythroxylum squamatum, assembly GCA_025629845.1. Lineage (NCBI taxonomy): Eukaryota > Viridiplantae > Streptophyta > Magnoliopsida > Malpighiales > Erythroxylaceae > Erythroxylum > Erythroxylum squamatum. Next base: position 31,010,095 of record JAOTBA010000003.1, on the reverse strand, counting down.
AATTTCTGCTGCAAATGTTTATGTCTAACAATTTTGAGTCTACTTTCCCTTCTGTAGCGTTCCAGAGTGGATAAAGCAACCATTTTTTGATTCTCTGTGTTCACGTTCTTGTGCTTGTTAAGGTGATTCCATTTCTTCACGTCTCGTCTGAGATGGGCTTAGAGTCTTTTGAGGTAATAAGTTGTTTTAGTTCATCGAGGATTTTGTCTTTGAATTTCCCATGTTCTTTTTAAGTTGGCTTACTGTTTTATTCTCTTGTAGAGAGGAGCTAATCATTGGGTCTTCATGTTCTCTATTGGCTTTTTTTGTTATTTGTCTTTTGGTTTCTTTTCTTTTTGCTTTTTCCTTTCCGGTCTGTGTGTTTCTAATCGAAGAACTATGTTTAATTGTTCGCTTATTTGTGGCTTTTCTAATATTTTCTGTTGCATCCAGATAAAATTTTGGAGTTTGGCGATCAGTGTTAGCTGATACTAATTAGGAAGCTAAATTTCTTGGCTGAAATTATTGTGAACAGAAAAAGGTCTGTCCTCCTTGGTTTTGATTCTCAAAATTCGGATCTTTCTGGGTTCTAGGATGGTGGATAGTGCTCCTGAAAGTTGGAATATTTTGGGTCCTTGCTGTTAATTGGATTTCAGATTGTGGGTTTAATCTGTATTTTGGTTACTGGGTGTCTGTTGGTGTTGATAACTTTTACTGTTTTGATGGTCATGGATCAATCTGTAAGAAGATTATATGGTGGTGTAAGTAAACTGAAATTGCACAGTGAAACCAATGCTAATGTTTTGGATCAGAATCTAACTAACGGATTTAGATTGGGAGAAGTTTTTTTGGACCAAAGTTGTACCGAAATTCCTCCAACGCCGCCGGGTTCAACTGCTGACAATGTAGTCGTGTCTGTTAGCACGAGTCAACCGGGAGAATTAAATGATGATTTTGATGTTAGTGATGTGGTTCTGAAGTATATCAGTGAGATGCTCTTGGAAGAAGATATGGAAGAGAAGACATGTATGTTTCAAGAGTCTTCTGCAGCACTTCAAGCTGCTGAGAAGACTTTGTATGAGCTTATTGGCCAAAAATATCCTCCCGCATCAAATTGTGAGCCTGTATCTCAGTTTGAGCAAAACCATGTAAGCCCAGAAGAAAATCATGATTTATCTTTGAGCAATGACACTAGTACTAGTAGTTCAACTACCACCAGTAGTAGCTCGGTTGATCCTGCATCAAGTCATGATTCAACTGACAATAGATTCTCCAGGCATACTTCTCAGTCTGCTTCCAAATCATCCTATGGCTCAGTGAACAGCCCGGGTACTGTTACTGATGGATTTACTGATTCTGCGGTTAGTACTCTTAGGATTTCAAAGATCTTCACTGATAGTGATTCTGTTATGCAATTTAAGAAAGGGTTTGAGGAGGCAAGTAAGTTCATTCCACGTGGCGGTCTCCTTGATATGGACAAAGATGAACTGTTTCATAAAGACCTGAAAGAAGAGGTTAAAGATGTGGTAGTGGAGGAGGAGTACAAGGGTGAGGCTTGGCATTCTGCTGAAGTCTTGAGAGGAAAAAAGAATCCTCATCCTGTTGATTTAAATTCAGGAGGCAGGAGTAACAAACAGTCCGCCATTTATACTGAATCACCATTGAGTTCTGAAGATTTTGACACATTATTGCTTGGTTGCAAAAATGAAGCTGCTCTTCGTGAAGCTTTGCAGAGTAGTAAAAATAGAGATACAAGGCAGAATGGACAAGCAAAAGGTTCAAATGGTGGAAGACCTCGGGGTAAGAAGCAGGGGGGCAAAAGGAATGTGGTAGATTTGAGAACGCTCTTGACCCTTTGTGCCCAAGCTGTTGCAGCAGATGATCGTCGGAGTGCAAACAATCTATTAAAGCAAATCAGACAGAACTCTTCTTCTACAGGTGATGGAATGCAAAGACTGGCACACATTTTCGCTGATGGCCTTGAGGCACGATTGGCTGGCTCAGGAACCCAAATCTATGAAGCACTTATTACTCAGCAAAGTTCAGCTGCTGTTATTTTGAAAGCTTACCATTTGTATCTTGTTGCATGCCCTTTTCGGAAGCTGTCAAATTTCTTTTCAAATAAATCCATTATGAATCTTGCTGAAAAAGCAACAAGTATTCATATTGTTGATTTTGGTATTTATTATGGTTTTCAATGGCCTTGCCTCATTCATCGTCTCTCATCTAGAGCTGGTGGACCTCCAAAACTTCGAATTACTGGAATTGATTTCCCACGACCAGGTTTCCGACCAGCAGAAAGAGTTGAGGAGACAGGAAACCGCTTAGCAAACTATGCAAAGACTTACAATGTACCATTTGAGTTTAATGCCATAGCACAGAAGTGGAACACCATTCAAATTGAGGATCTCAAAATTGATAGAGATGAGGTGCTTGTGGTAAACTCTTTGTATAGATTGAGAAATGTACTAGATGAGACCGTTGTGGTGGAAAGTCCAAGAAATATTGTCCTCGATCTAATCAGGAAGATGAATCCAGATGTATTTATACTTGGGGTTGTGAATGGTGCCTACAGTGCTCCGTTCTTTCTCACACGTTTCCGGGAAGCTCTATTCCACTACTCTACTTTGTTTGATATGCTGGAAACTAATGTACCTCGTGAGATTTCAGAGAGGATGTTGATCGAGAGAGAAATCTTTGGCCGCGAGGCAATGAATGTTATTGCTTGTGAAGGTGTCGAAAGAATTGAAAGACCTGAGACATACAAGCAGTGGCATGCTCGGGTTCTAAGGGCTGGGTTTAGGCAACTTCCTTTGAACCAGGAAATCTTAAAGACAGCAAAGGAGAAGGTGAACGCACTCTACCATGGGGATTTTGTCATTGATGAAGATAGTCAGTGGTTGCTTCAAGGTTGGAAGGGTCGTATTGTAAATGCAGTCTCTACCTGGCAACCTGATAGTTAAATATACCCTTTCACGTTCAAGGCAAGATGATAGGATTCTCCTCTCTTCTTGTTTTCAAGCCCTTATGCTAGAGCTGAAGTGTAATGAAATACTCAAATCAAGGTTATGACATTTTTCTGCTTTCAATCTATATATTTCAATCTGATAAGAAAGTTGAGATTGTAATTTTCTGTTCCTCTGAAGCAGAAAATGTCTGCAGGAAAGTCCTCACTGCTGCTCACTGTAACTCTATTTAGGCCTGGTCTATCATCCGGGTGCAACAGATGTCCGACGATTTCTCAACCCTCTGTCTGCGCCCAATATTTGATCGGAAGTCAGAGCGTTATATGTCAAAGAGGTGGGAAACAATTAGAAGATGAAAAGATCAGAAAAAAAAAACCCTTCTGTGATAGTTTAGAATCAACAGTTCAGAGATAACTGCATACGTATTAGACTTGTCTTAGTAATTTAGAATTTGTAACCATTTGCAGGAAAACTTTAGTATGCTAAATTGGTAATGTAGAAAAAATTTGTTGCACTATGCCTGGGACTTGTTTACTTTGTATGAAATGGTCATGTTGCTTCTGGGATTTTGAGTTACATGCGCAAGCTATCACTGTTGTTGCAAGGATTTCGAAGCTTCATAATTTTATTAGTATGCTGCTTGGTAAAACATTCCAGATTCAGCTTTAGATTAACCGAATAAGCTCGGTTCGATCAAGTCCGGTTTTGACCAAAAAAATATAAGTCTGATCAATTATAAAAAAGCCGCTAAAGTTGATACAAAACTAAAGAATTAAATTATGTTTAACCAAGTTCTTATCTTAGAAGTTTAACATTTTCATGGCAGAAAATCAGTAGAAAAAGACTTGGGAGGAGTTGACCATCGAGCTGCTTTATTTATGTGTTTGATCAGTTGATATTTTATTTCATGTTTGGAGCAAGAACATGTCGGTCCATTTAATGTTATCACGTCTTATCCTGAAGTTTACCACTAACTTTCCAGTACCTTTTCAATGGCTTTATCTGGTATCTAGTTACTGTCACGAGAGTCAAACACAACTTTGATTGCTCGAAAGTTTGGTGGGTTAGTTGTGCCCTTTCTAATTTAACTTTACGACATTTAATTACAAACGTGGGATCAAACTAGGTTTTGACTTTACTAACGTTGAAAGGTACAAATTTGAAAAGGAACAAGTAAAACTATGCTTGTTCTGTTGCCATGGTTAGGTCATTCAACAACCTGGATAATACTAGAAGATTACATTTGCGTGTGAAGATAAGGTTGGAATCTTTTGTTTCCGATCGAGTTCCAGTTTAAAACGTGGCTTGTTTAATTTAAAAGACTAAAAAGCAGTTTGAATTGAATTTATAAAATTAGATTATTTTAATATTATGTAGGGGTTCGGATTAACTTGGACCGTCTTACTTCTGATTCAACTTGTTGAAATATAAAGATTGGAAGTTATTCTATATTGAAAAAAGAGAGGAAAGTAAACTAACATATAGGTCTAGTGGGCTACTCCACCTATCACCAATTGGTTTTAGGATGAAACCTCACTTAGGCTTATATGTAGTCTAACTTTCCATCTCGTGTGGGCCTGTAGGCTCATTATAAATTCTAACATGGTATTAGAGCCGGTTGCTCTTATGTTAGTCGTTAACTCCTCGAAATGATAGATTATGTCACGTACTAGACCCACACGTGAGGGGAGTGTGTTGAAATATAAAGAGTGGGAGTTATCCCATATTGGAAAAAGAGAGGAAAGTAAACTAACATATAAGTCTAGTGGGCTACTCCACCTATCACCATTTGATTTTAGGATGGAACCTTAATTAGGCTTATATGTGGTCTAACTTTCCATCCCGTGTGGGCTTGTACGCTCATTATAAATTCTAATATAACTTTATAAGACCAAAGAATAAAATTTAATTGAACTTGCAATTGTTGTGACCGTGTCATTAACCAAATTCATAGTTTTAAATGCATATTAGGTACTCCTTTAACAAAATCTCTAAACCATATACCTAACGTAAATCATTTAACAAATGAAGCTATAAAATCATATATACTAATGGGCCGGCTTGAGTTTTTTTTTTTTTTTTATCTTTAGATCAGGGTATCTATCGGCGGATTCAGTCACTAATCTCCTCGCTAGTTTGTAGGCACCTCACAGGGTGGGACAGCTGGCTCAAGAATTTAAGGCTGCTCCATATCCAAAGCCAAGGATCGAATCCCTGACCTTTGCTTAAGGATGGATGAGTCCATGCCACTCAACCACACCCTTGGATTTGCCGGCTTGAGTTTTTAAACATATTTTTAAAAATTCAAATTTAGACGTTCTTGACCTAAATTTAGTCTAAAAAAAGTCTTAATCTATCTATTAAAAGTGCGTAAAGAGCAAAAATTATAATTGATTGCATGATTGTATCTATATATTTAGATAGGATTCTAAACAGGCTTTAAGTCCAGTATTTTTTATCTTCAGAACCTAATCAAATCTAATTGTTTTTTAGATTTATCTATTAATCTCAAGTTCACGAGTAAAAAGGAGGTGTTTATTTCTATTTTAATTTTTAATTTTTTTTTCAAATTTAATAAAAAATTTTGTTTATTTGAGTTTTTAGTTTCTGATTTTAGTTTTGGTTTCTTCCGGTTTTTAAAAATTATAAAAATCATGAAAAGTAGTTTTTGTTTTCTATTTTTGTTTTTTATATAATCCGATTTACTATCATTTAAATATATATTATTTAATTTTTAATTTTTAATAAAATTATG
>JAOTBA010000003.1:30985659-30998730 GCA_025629845.1 Erythroxylum squamatum | reverse complement strand
AGTCAACTGGCTTTTAAAAAAAGCTCTTATCAGAAAAGCTCTACTGACAAAAGCTCTACTGATAAAAGCTCTACTGACAAAAGCTCTACCAAACGGGCCCTCAGCCACTGATTGGAAGCAGAAAGAAATCAGGGGTCAAAGTGACAAGGTTATAAGACATTTTCTTAAATCGAATGGAGTTAATGCCCATCTTATCATCACATCGGTTGGAACAAAATGGTGACAGGAAAAGTTTCTGGGGAGTCTAAAAGAATACCATTAATCTGTTCTATGCGCAATCATAGTTCCTTTCTGCATTGCATGGCATCATCACCACTCATTACTTTTTACTACGATCACTTATTTGATTCTCTGATCATCAACTCCATCCATCGACCATCAATGAAGTGGTTGGCACTTGATTTAACCACGAACGTCCCTCTTCACATCAGATGGAAGAGCTTATAAATGGCAAGTTGGCACATGTGGTTCGCTTTCCCTGATGAAGAAGAACCCTACCGTTGGTGTCAACTGAGTTGGATTCCTGTCAAGTGAAAAAAGAAAGAACCCCATCTCGTCCCTCGATGAACTAACTAGAAAAGACTAATGATTCACTTTGTGTGAGTACACTCACGCCTTCCTACTGCAGTAGTCCTCAGCTGGTGTGCATTTTTGGGTTACAGTAAGGAGCATGCATGTAAATAGATAGAATCAAACTAGCTGTTGCAAGAGTTGACAACAACTTGAATTCAGTCTTGATCTAATTTAATCTTTTTGTTTTAATTTCTATTTGGGCTCAATTAAAATTTTGATTAAGTTCAAATTCTTAATTAGTATAGGAATATTTTGGCATTTTAACACAATTTATTCGATTTAGTCAAGTAAGTCGGACTAACTCTCTTAAATTTGAACTAGTTCCAAATTTAATCAAATCGAATTTCACTTACTCTCATGTTGTTACTCCTAACTCTCCTAACCAAATTAGCATATTCCAATATTTATCAATGGCTCATGGTAATATTATTCTTAGCTGATTTATTGTACAAGATTTTTTTTAATGAAGAGTTAGACCTTTTTCTAAGAAATATTGAATAAATATTCAAAAGGATATAATAATTACATGTGACAAATAATACAAGTGTTAAGAGTTCAATAAATTACTTATAGATCACTTAAAAGATCAATAAAAAGGATTCAACTGAAAGAGAGACCCTCCATAACAATTAGGTAGTAAATTAAAAAATTTTGTACTCGACCAATTACGAAAATTCAAGTTATGCTAACATTAAAATTAGCAAGTTTTATTAAGCTCGGTTCAAATTCTAAAAGACTCAAACTTAATCTTACCTATTACTACCCCTGATAACATTCGAACCCATCCATCCTTAACTAAAGGTAAGGGGTTCGATTATTGGCTTTTGGTATGGAGCAGCCTTAAATTCTTGGGCCAGCTATCCCACTCTACAAATTGCCTACAAACCAACTAGGAGATTGGTCACTAGATTCGCCGGTGGATATCCTGGTCTATATATATATATAAAAGATAACAATCTAACCAATCAAATAAGTTGGGTTCCACTTTGAATAACTAATATCAGATTAAGGAATCAAACGATTATGTTAAAATACCACTAAAGTTGTCATACTTTGTCCAATCTATTAACTCAAAATTTAGTCTCGTAATACGTTGATTAGATTGAATTAATGAAGAAAAATGACACACAAAAGTACAAATTATCAATAATTACTATTTCCTAAGTTGCATAATAACAAGAAAAAGGGGAGAAAGAAGAAGAAGATAACGTGTTGAGATCTAAAAGCAAAGTGAGAAAAAGGAGGCTATACGATGTGTAGTGTTGGCGTTTTGGTTTCCATTTGGAGTAACCTAAGCTACAGATTCAAATGCAACATAGCATCTATCTTATATTGTATTGTCCAGCCTTTTTCTCATCAGCGTGATTTCTGGGCTGCATATGACTTATCATATCATAGCAGCATTTCCTTGTTCTACTAGCTTGAGGCTACACTGGTCCTTTTAACCTAGCTAGAAATTTGAAAAATACCAAGATTCTCAAATTACACTTACTAAATTAAGGTTTTGAATTTCAAATTATAAGATAAAAAGGTTCGATATTCTGGTAACTGTTTAATTTGGTTCGACTTTTTTAATTTTAGTATTCATGTTTTTAAAATTATCACTTACCATGAATGATATTTTGTAGCTATTATACAACTCTATATGTTATACTTCCTTTCTCATTTGTTTTTCAAGTATCCTCAAAAAAACTAATTGTTCCGATCGAAACTTTTTTTTTTTTCCGAAGATTGAATTTTCTCGAAGATTGTATATTGATACATGATCGAAGCGATTAATTTCTTTCTATTCTTTATTCTTTATATTCTTTATCTTTTTTTTTTATTATTTTGATTATTCTTTATTACTATTTTGGTGATTTCTTTTCTCCATTTTTATTTACAATGTTGTATTATTGGGATTGTTAAGATTCCATATAATGTTGGATTACAAATAAATAAAATATAACGGAAAGACTTGTATAATAGTTAAATAATACTACTTTAATGTAATTGACTTTAAATAAACTATAATTTGCAAATTATTATAATAAATGTAATAGAATGCAAGCTTAACTATATATATTACAAAATGTAACATTGTGATCTATAACGTAAAATTTTTTATCAAACAATTAATTATCAGTTCTTTTTTTTTTGGTTCCATAAGAACAGAATTGACAAAAAACTAAAGCAAAATCAATTAAACAGCATGTGAGCTTTTAAAACAAAAGTTTATGCAATATTCCGGGTTTGAATCACACAAATTATGACTCATTCAAGACTTCAACTTAGGTTGATCGAGTAGCTAAATAGATTGGATTGTTATTATTAATTAGCTTAAATCCGTCACTTGACTTTAATTTATCAAATTTTGTAAATAATTTATTCAAAAACACATAATTTATAACTTATTAGGCACAATTAATGGGTTTATGAAAAGTCCGTGGAATCAAACTACTTCATCTCCTACTCCTCTTCGTAGGGAAGAGATCTTTTGTTCTCCCTACTCTGCTCCCCTTGTTTTCAAATTATCTCATTTATTTAATTTTTTTGAGTCGCATTTATTGAATGTGGTTTTGTCTGAATCTGTTGGAGCTGAACACCATTGTTTGGATTCATAATTCTGAGTGATTGTAGCTAGAAGTACCTGCAAAATAATAAAAGGCACGCTGAGGGTTGATTACCGGCAGACCCCTCCGACGCTCAAGTCAGTCTTTTGGTAAGAGTTTTGGTTACTGTAAACAGAGAAAAGTAAGGTTCTAGTCTCGTACCTTTTTCATGATGAGGTAATGAACTTATATATGAAAAATAACTATTAGGTTTAGGTCTTTTCTTATGAATAGGAAGTCTCCATCTATGAATGAGCCGTCTATGCCTCTATGCTTGAGCTTAGGCCTGGGCCTAGCACGACCGACCTAACCAGAATGAATGAATTTTTATAGAATAGAGTAGAAACAAAATAATGTTAACAGATGATTTGGTCATTTTTTAATAAAGTCCGTACGAGAATGGCTCTATCAGTCTCACAGATCATTGTTATGAAACATTTTTGTTTGCTTTCTGAACTCTTGAGTTGAGCTGAGTCATGCAATGATTGTGACTGGGAAAATTTCAACCTCTCCGAACATAATTAGGACCCAAGAGATCGAAGAAGAAGATCATTTCAACCGGACAAATCAAAATTCGATTGAAAATGACTTAACACCAACTGGAGTGGATTCCTTTTGATGTCAGCATATTCTACTCAGGAGATCACGAACGACTTACATCAATTTGTTAAAATAATTCTATTTCTGTTTCTTTTATATAATATGTGCATTAAATAAGTCATTACAAGTTATACTAAATGACTTAAAGATGTTTTTATCCAATTCTAAATTACATATTGTAATATAATCCTTAAAGTTGGTATGTTGATCTAAACTTAATTCAGCATAATTTTTTTTAAGAAATGAAAGAACGTGCAACCGCTATTATTTTAATGCACACTGGATAAACCTTTGAATTGACTTAATCCAGCGTAACGTTAACAATTAGAGTTTACATTAATTGAATTTTGAATCTTAGAAGTTTTATTAAATTCGATTAAAATGTTTAAAAATAAATTTAGATTAGCGTGAAATTATCAAACTTAAATCCAATCTAGCTTTAAGCCGAATTCAAACTTATTTATAACGGTAAATCTACGTATACATTGACATTAATCTCAACTATAATTTTATTTGTAATTCATGATTTGAAACTTTGGTGGAGCTACAGTAGGTTAGGTCTTCTCTGATAATAATACAAACACGAACCATAAACATAGAGCAGGGAAGCCATTAAAACTCGGTGAAAGAAGCAGCAAATGTATATCTGCCGTACAAAAGAGGATGTTTGTGGGCAAATTGCTCAACTTCCCCTTGTTCTATGCATTGCCCTTTTCACTCTTCTTCACTGTCCGTACATTTGCAGGCACATCAAAGTCATGTCAACTCTCCTTCTCTTTTATTTTATCTCTATATAATAATAATAATATACTTTAATTTACTTATGTAGTTATGTTCAAGATTTTATATAGGCGAGCAAGGATAATTACATTTATAATATTTCTGTTGTAATTTGTTCCATTGTTACAATAATTTTGCAAATATATTTATATTATTCGTAATTATTACAATAACTTATAATTATAAAATAACCCGCAATAGTCAATGATTTAGAACTATAACAAAAATCAACAAAATTATTTTCATTCGATAATTGTTAAGAACTTACAAAAATATCTTTCAAAGGTTGGTATAAGATCTTTTTTGATAAACACTTTTGTTTCTCTAGAAGGGCCACGTCTATGCACATGATTAGAAGGAAATGACCACATTATCTTAATCCAATCGTGATCAATGATTAACCAGTGGCACCAGAGCGTGAAGTTTTAGATTCCATTGTCCTAATCAAATCGAAGCTTATCTTAATGGGATGCTTTGTGTGAGATTGATATTGAATATTGATAGGAAAATGGAGGACTAGATAAGCCACCTTTAAGTAAAGTGCAACCTTTGCAAGTTGAACAAGCAAATTGCGTACGAAACTGTTAAGAATCTCACATCGGACAAGTATAAGAGCGTTAAACAATTTATAATAGTGTGCAAATCTCCCCTCTTAAGCTAACTTTTTGGGGGTGAGTTAGACCTTTCTAACATGGTATCAGAGCCTGCTTGTCTCGATGGTTTAGAGCGGTACCCGGTTATGACTCTTTGCCCAACATACCCATCAGATGTCCAGTCCTGCTCTGGGCTAAGGGGGGTGTATCAAGAATCTCACATCGAACAAGTATAAAAGTATTCAACAATTTATAATAGTGTATAAACCTCCCCCTCTTGAGCTAGCTTTTGAGGGTGAATTAGGCATTTCTAACAAAAACATTGAAAACTAAGGTACACAATCGAAAATACAATGAACATTTGCTATTTATGTCTAAACCAAGATCAATTCGTATTTTTTGGTTTGTCGTAAATATGATTACCAAGAAAATAAGGTTTTATGTTACTAAATTCTCTTACCAATGAGTCAATTAAAAAAGATAAATGACATTTTAATTATAAAACTTTACTTAATCTCATAATATTAATTAAGAATATAAAATATATTTATCAAATATTAAAGATTTAATTGTTTATAAATATAATACGTGGATTAATTTCATTATTAGTCTTGTTGAAGTGTAGGGTTATACATGCTAGACTCATCTAATCTATGTTATTATATACGTGAAATTATGAACAAATTATTATGTTTTTAATTAAAATAAGAGCAAAAAGTTCATTACGTTAAAAACAACACATTAAGATTTAAATTTATTATATATTTTATTTATTGAATTTCATTTATATATATGATGGTTCATGTCAATAAGTGAATTAAATTTATAATAAATGAAATTTTTAGTATTTAATTAGTCTTATTAATACGTATAATTAGTATTATAAAATTAAGTAAAATTTTATATTTAATATATAAAAAGGCGTAAAAATTATCTCATTGTTTATAATTAAAAAAGCCTATAGACATCACCTATGGCTCCTTCCCAACTCCGGATGTACAAGATAAAACGGATTTTCTTGCTTTACATGTATTTAACATTCCTATCGCTTATAAAAAGGAGTCACTAAGATATTTGTTTAGTTAACTGCATATTGATTTCACTATTTTTTAATTTCAATTCTCATATTTTAAAATTTATTACTTATTCTTACAATGAATATGATTGTGTCATATATAGTTAAATAATTTCATAAAGAGATAAGCTATTTTTTCAAAATATAATAATTAAAATTTAAAATATTAGAACACAGGAGTTTCTATGTATTTAAACATATTCTTTTTAGAGAACTTAACAAGATAAGAAAAGATACTTGTATGATGAAAAAAAACATTAAGGAAGCTGAAGTTCACAGATTGGAGATACCTAATTTATGTAACCAGAGGCCCCCACCCATGTTCAAGATTTTAATGGACCACAATCTTTTAGAGGGTAAGAAAATGTTTCAGTACCTCTTGCTAAAATAAATAATATATAATGCAATACACTTATGTTTGTTCTCAATATTGGAAATTAGAAGTATAATCAAATATTGTAAATAGCTAATTTACGAGGGTCCAGAGCCTCCAGGCACTGAATGTGGAATTGAACCTTGGAGATGAGATATAGACGGTAAATGAAATTTGAGTAACAATAAACAATTATACTCCATGACAGTCTCTGACGAATTGGACTAGACAGAAAAAAACAACTTAAAAAAGAGCCATAACTTGCAACACTTAACACACAGAAGAAAAGCTTTAAAGGGCAAAGAGGATCAAAACAAGGAACCTGAAACTCTAGGCCAGGGCCTCTCCAACCCCCTTCTTGATGTAATGTGTTTTGAGGGAAGAAGGTCAGAGCCCTGTCAATTCCAGCTCCCACCACTAAAATATGCTTGTAGGGGACGCAACCGTATCACTTCAACCATTACTGTGGTTAAAGAAGATTATTGGCTCTTGTTTTGCTTACATGTGTAGAGAGAAAACTGACATGAATCAGTGGAGATTAAAGATTTTGGTAAATTTGGTACCTAGGATTACGATGTATAACTGTTGTGGGTACTCTACTTCCACCAACTGACAAATCTCATCTCCAGTACTCCTTACATGGGTACACTCCCACTTGCTCTTTAAGTTCTGTAAGTGGCTAAAGTGCTATATAAGTACTCACTAACTCCATCTGATACTCACAAGGTTTCTTCGTTTATTTTAAGTCTAATCCTATGGCCATTTGTCTGGTTCCCATGGAGTGAACAGTACTCTATATTCTCTTCTATCTTTTTAAGGTTGTCGGTTTATGCTTATAGAACAAGCATAGATGAGTGCTTCCACCAAGTCGGTCTTATTAGTTTCACGAAACTAGACGAGGGTTATTGAGCTTTTGAAGCTTTTATCATCATGTCTTTTGCTTTCTCTTTTGTTCCACTTCATGGATGAGATTTTAGGGTTAGGGTTTGGTTCCCTTTCTAAGAACAGTTAGTGATCGGGTCTCCCTTTTTTCTTTTTCTCTTTTGCATGGACAAATGGTTATGATCATGAGGGCCGACCGAGATCTAAAGGAAAAAAGAGCAACAGCCAATGTTTGCGGGTGGAGCATCATCAAGATTCACAAACTTTATTAGGGCTAGTGAGTATTGATCATGGTGGCTTTTCTTGTGGTCCCTTTTGCTTCAATCCAATGGCCCTTTGGTATGGGAATCTTGATGATGCTGCAGCGGCAATAAATGGCTAATTTTTAGTCTCCTTTTTGCACGATGTAATAGGTACTTGAAACGTCGTTTGAAGCCTGCAAATAGTGTTCATCTTTCCATTAGAACAGGTTCATGGGCTAGGGTTTTTGTCTGGTCGAATCAAGTTGCACCCGGTTCTAAACCTCTGTGTTAACTGGAGATATCATTTTATTCACTGATCACTTATGATGGGTTTTGAGTGTTGATTGATTTTCTTTTTCTCAGATGTTCTTTTCCGTACAGGCATCCATTTGCCACCACCTGGCCTCGGTAGGTATGTCTGTACTTTGGCAGGGCTTGTACCGAGAGAAATCATTCATGGCTGCTTTTGTTTCTTTGATTCTTGAGCTCTTTTTCTTTTCCCACTAGTTCTCTCCCTCTTTTTATCTCCTCTTATGTTTCATGTTATCTGAACAAAACTTTCAAATCAGACTGACCACTGTTCTGGTATGTGATGTGTTTCGAATATACAAGTTCTCTTCACCTTTTGCTTTCACAAGGACAATCTTTGAGTTCAGGTTGTTCTTTGACCTGTAGATTAAGATCAAGGGCTTTGGTAATTTCTCAGTTTTCGGATTAAGATTTCACAGATTTTGCAGACAGTGTTACATTAAATATATACTTAAACCTGATTTAAATCAATTTGATTCCAGGTTTTGCCAAAGTTTTCGTCAAAAATGGAGTTTTATGCATTTCCCAGAGAGGGATAGAATTTTAAGTTCTTCTGGGTCCTGTGTTCTGATTTTAACTGCTTAGCACTTTTTGTTTTGTCCTTTACTTGATTTGTTAGTATGCTCTCGATCTTCTGAAGTTTTTGTCATTCCTTTGTTGAAAATCTAAACCTGGTTGCAGGATCGGACGTCAAATACAGTCAGGGAATAACGCATACCGTAGTTTGTGGTTCTGAACTTTTTGTAATCTTGCAGAATTAATTCTCGTAATCATCTCACTTCCATTAAATAGCCTTGAAGGGGGAACTTTAACGGACTTGAGTGGCATAGTTGCAGGTGACAGTAAAACGAAATTCTGCAGATAGTAATGGCTGACTGATAGTTTTGTTCATGGGACTTCTTGAAAGACAGGGATTCGTTGCTTCGAAATCTGTTGCAAGTTGACATAAAATGTTTTCTTCATTTCATGTCTGTTTCACGGACAAAATACCTTCTGAATTTACATTTCATAAGATTTTTGGTTGATGTTTACTCTCTTGTTGCATATTAATTGTGACGAACGGATGTGTTGCTACTTTATATAAATATGTTTTTTTTTATGATTTATAGTATTTTAAGGCAATTATAAATATTAATTTAAGTCGATTTCAAAATACTTGGTCTGAGTTTAAGTTTAAAATTATATTTTAATTAAATATAAACTTTGAATAAAAATAAAGTCATTTTATTATGCTATGTATAAATTTTCAACATGAGTATGAGTTAATCAGGTAATTTTATTTTTTATTTTTTGAGAAAAATATGGTGAATATCATTGATTATCAAAGGAAAAACATCCAAAATACTACTAGGTAGTTCTGTCCAAACCACCGAATCTGCAATGGAATGAGAGGCTCGAGCCAGTAAGTGAACCACACCGTTCGCAGATCAACGAACATAGTTCAGTGTCATATTCATCTCAACCAAAAGAGACTTACAATCAGAAACTAGAAGTCCAAAATAAGAAAAATCAATATAGTTGGGATCTAAGAATAGCTTCAACGCAAAGTAGGACATTTGACTCCACAATGATATTAGATCGCCCCTCAACCTTAATTCAACTAAGTGCTTCCTTTATCGCAAAAATATCTGCCGTTGTTGCATCCAGACGTATTGGGAGTCGTTTCATTTATTAGTATTCTTAGTCATATGAGCTACCAAAGAAGACTTGAAATAGCAAGTAAAATCTTCCTCTCATCATTAAAATCAATCATAACATCACTAGTAATGATTCAAGAACCATAATACTTTATAATGAAATAGTCCACATTGATTCCTAACACATGATTGTCGATAAGGATAGCAAAATGGGGTCAAATTACTCCTGCCCATTCTCTTAAATATGAATTTGATTTAAATAATTAGAATTTTTATCTTAAACTAAAGTTTTCTTGAATAATTTAACTTCATATCATATTTTAGAAGTTGGACCGGATTAAATCGATAATAAATTCAACTCGATCGGGTTCATTATTATCCCTAATTATAACATATTCACAATTCACATTCGTGATAAATGATCACAATAAAATTTTAAGAAATCAAATAGAATTTAAATTTGTTATTTTTAAGTGAGCATTATATAATAATTTGTATAATCACGATCACAATAAAATTTGTCAAAAGATTTAGGAAACTATCATATAGAATTTAAGTTTGTTATTTGAAAGTGACATTACGTAATAATTTGTATGATATGTGTTTTGATTAAATTAATTAACAAATTAATAATTTAAATTAAATAACAAATTCCATATAATTGATGTTTATAAGATTAATTCATTCTTTATTTAACCAAATGAGATCTTTGTATTATCTGGCCTTCTCTTTAAAGGCAAATTAAAAATTGTTACAAAGGTTCATCGCATGCTTAAGAATTTAGAACATGAAGCTTCCGCGAAGGCACGGGATGTTTGGAGTTACGTATTGATTATATTTTTTAATTGAAAAATTTTATGGCTGGATTACTATTTAGCAACTAATATTGTGCTAATTTTGGATTAATTTCATTATTTTATTTTGGATCAAGACTTTGTATTGAGATTTTAGTGAAATTGATGATTTCTCTAGGTGGCTTGAATTATTGGATCATTATATTTGTTGCTAACATTAATTATGTTTCCCAATTATTGAGTAAAAATTGAGCATTGGTTTTAGTATCTTTAGTTCTATTTTACTAATCTGGTGGCAGTTAGTATATTGAGATTTTTTCTTCCTTACCTAGATTTCATGGCTTTGCAGGTGATGATCTACATAAGCATTTGAAGACTATGCACATAGTGTGTTCTTCTATGAAACCACCCGTGGCAAATCTTGAAGATGTATTGAGGAGAGCATTCCACTTCACTTTAGAAGAAAAAACCAAGGAGTGGCTTTACACATTACCTCAACATTTCACCACATTGACCTGGGATCAATTGAAAGGAGTATTTTTAGATGAATATTGTCCCGCTTCTAAGACTTCAAGACTCAAAAAGGAGATAACTAATGTGGTACAACGAGATCATGAATCCATGCATGAATATTGGACAAGGTTCATCACACTTGTAGCCCAGTGTCCACACCACAAGGTTCATTCCATAGTTTAGGTTGCATTGCATTTAGTTACTTAGGAATTTAATTTTAATGTTCTTCTTATAGAGTTTTCTTATAATCTATGTAAATAGTGTAATAATTCAATTAATATTCTGGAAATAAACTAAGAAAAATCATAAATGGGACAAATTGGATTAGGACGAAACTGGACTTGATCAAGAAACAAGATTAATCATATAGCATAACCCTAAAGCCCTCTTCATATTATTTAATTTCTTTTTAATCTGATATTAAGCTTTTGTGAACGGGATAATTTTGACCGGTCAAGTCAACTAATGTTGCAACTAAAAACAAAGATTCCATAATAATGAATTTATAATAGCGTGGACTGTTAAATTCATTTTCTTTTCTACATTGTCTCCTATCTTACGGACATGGCTTAGTTTTATTGGCCTTGCTTCTCCATTAGAAACAGTATAGTTTCAGAAGTTAAACAAACGGTTGGATTGGTATTATCATGAGGGATGATAATGGGTTCAAGTTGCTTTAGGATAATTTTAAAAATCGAACTTGCCGAACAAAAAAAGAGGACGAAAATTCAGATTTAAATTAAAGTTGAATTTGATTTTTTTAATATTAGGATTGATCTCGATTAAATTGAAATTCTTCTATTAATTTCGAGTTAAGTTTAGACATCTTTGCTTAATTTAATAATAAATTTTAATTAAGAAAATCAATGTTTAAATTATAAAGTTGCTTTTACGAAAAGGGTTTTTAACATTTTAATTCAAAACTGAAAATTTTTATTATTATTTTCTTAAATGATTTAAATTAGATTGAAATTATGAGAATATCTCATGATCATACTAAAAAAATGTTTGGTCTAATTAATATTAATCGTTTTGAGAGTTGGTTGACAAATGCTAATAATTGATTTAGGTACGAAGTCTAGAGTCAAGTAACGCTAATTAAACACAACAACCTAGGAATCAAGGGAATAGGACACGTTCAGGTAGGACAAAAAGTTTGATTAAGTTAATTATCCAACTTAATTAAGCGTTGAAAAAGCCTAACCCAACTAGTCTTTGTCCTTCATTTGTTAGAGCAGCCAATGCTAGAGAGTTTCAGTGCTTGCATGTTGCTTTGGATGAAAAGACTTTTGAAGTGTCATGTGAGCTGATCCTAATATCGAACAAAGATACCGTGAAATCCAACGAAAGACAGACGGCTGATTAGTTTTAGAGTTTGTGCGTACAAGGTTGGCATTTTAGTTTCAACCCAGTTATTTATAAAAAAAATTAAAAAGTTCGACTAGTTTTCAAGTTTTCTCAGCCCACCCGATAACCCAACTCTTCTTCGCTCATCTTTGGAGTTAATGACTAAATTCCAAGATCGGTTAAAATTTACAATGGACTTACGGGCTAACATGATAAGGAAAGTTAGATTATGTACAAGTCTAAGTGAGGTTCTATCCTAAAATTAATTGGTAATAAGTGAAGTAGCCCATTAAACTTATATGTTAGTCTAATTTTCTCTTTTTTTTCAACGTGGGACAAACTTTCACTCTTTATATCTCAACCCCCCTCCCACGTGTGAGTCTAACATGTGACATAATCTATCATTTTCAGGTGTTAACAACTACCATAAGAGCAACCCGTTCTGATATCATGTTAGAATTTACGATAGACCTACGGGTCCACACGAGAAGGAAAGTTAGACTACATACAAGTCTAAGTGAAATTTCATCCTAAAATCAATAAGTGATAGGTGGAATAGCCCACTAAACTTATATATTAGTCTACTTTTTTCTCCTTTTTCAATGTGGGACAAACTTTCACTCTTTATATCTCGTCAATAAATAAGCAGAGGCACAAATTAAACTGCCTTGTTCAATTATCTTAGACGATTACAAGTCTCTCGGTATCTTCCTTGGAATCATATCGCATTGATCAGTGTCACAACTCGTAAAAGAAGATATT
>JAOTBA010000003.1:30968026-30985559 GCA_025629845.1 Erythroxylum squamatum | reverse complement strand
TTCTGATATCATGTTAGAATTTACGATAGACCTACGGGTCCACACGAGAAGGAAAGTTAGACCACATACAAGTCTAAGTGAAATTTCATCATAAAATCAATAAGTGATAGGTGGAATGGCCCACTAAACTTATATATTAGTCTACTTTCTTCTCTTTTTTCAATGTGAGACAAACTTTCACTCTTTATATCTCGTCATTAAATAAGCAGAGGCACAAATTAAACTGGCTTGTTCAATTATCTTAGACGATTACAAGTCTCTCGGTATCTTCCTTGGAATCATATCGCATTGATCAGTGTTACAACTCGTAAAAGAAGATATTGTATGAAATTTGATCTACTTGTTAAAGAATTCTTCTCCGTGCTTTAGCAAAAATGAATGCAAAACATTAAATAAAAATCTAAAAACAATAATCTCATAGGAGAAATTAAAATTTATAGAATCCCATTGAAAAAAACAGGTTATAGAAATAATTAAGTTTCAGATTTAAAAAGCATCTTTTTTTTAATGGTAATGATTGCAGTCAACGCATATTATTCATATCCATAAATAAAACGTCATACAAAAAAGAAGGAGGGCATACCCTCCATTCGAAACTAGGCATAAAATTAGTTGCCCTAGTTATCGTATGAGCAATTTGATTCTCTGGCTTTCTAACAAACACATAAGAAACGAAGTGAAACTCATTAATTAGAACTTTACAATCTTAAATAATCATTAAAAAATAGGAAGAAAATATAAGCGTAGATGCCAAAAACTAATTAACGACCTGACAATTCGTTTCCATGCATATTGGGAATAAAGATAAGGTTTTGAGCCAACTCAAAGCTTCCCGAAAATAGAGGGCTTCTCCTATTTGTGGATCTCTCCATCCCGGCAGCGTCAAACTTGGCATTTAAATTTGTTTGAAATTTGGTATAATTTGTTTAACGATATGACAATATGTATTTTATAATGTTTTAAAAATCAGACCAGAAGTTAAACTTATTAGATAAAAGATTTAAAGTTTGAAAGGTTTAACTGGTATTAGATCGTCATAAAAACAGCTAAAAATTGAATAAAACTAAGAATTTTAAAATATGATTAAAGAGATTGTCCTTATTTGTCAAAGAATTTAAAGTTTAATTAAAATAAATTTTTTAAATAAAAATTAATTGATTTATTTTAGTTTTAAAAACTTATTTATTTATAAAAATGACTGATTAATTAATAAATTATTATATTTTTAACAATAAGAATTATTAAAGTAAATCGAATCAAAAAGTAAAAAACCGAGCTGAAAAGTTAAATTATTCAAAATTTTTAAGGTTAAATGAACTAAAATTTTATTATCTTATTTTTGTCTGTGTAAACTGCATTTTGATATAAATAATTTGTTATTTTATTCCCTCTTATTGTGCTGTTATCTATTGTTGTTGGTGAAATTTTTTATATTTATTAATCCGTAAATTATTTAAAAACTAAATATCAATGCTTTCATTATTTTCAGAATATTGAAATTTATTTTACTAAATTAGGTACCGCGATTTTTCCCCTCCAAATGAAAGTTTTTCACGTTAAAAGTTCAAACAGCACCAAACTAAATTGAAATCGGAAAGCCAGTCTAACTTAATTTTAACAAAAGCTCACAAAATGAATGCATAACATGTACTGCAGGAGATCCCGTCTGGCTCTCGTGCACAGGGTTGACGTTTGACCAAAAGCACTTCTGGTCTCCGTGACCCGAGACACAAGGCTTTTGTTAAACCGGCAGACACGTGGGCTGACAAATGGGCCCACGCTGCAACCCATGTGCCCCATGTGAACATCCCCACTAACCCCTGATGCTGATGCTCACAACGATGTTTAACTGCTTTTTCTAAGTTAAGCCTAATCAGTTCTATTAAAAAATTGCGATTCCTATTTTTTAAGTATAGGATAATAAATCAAAAATTTTAGTACTTAACTTTTAAAAATGTTAACGTATATATTTTTAAATTTTAAACAATTTAATTTAAAAATTGACTCGTTAACATTTTATTTATGTAACTAAATATTTTTTAAAAATAGACTCGTTAATATTTCAAATGTCAGTCTTTATCTGAAAGATATTAATAAAATCTTAATGTAACAACTTTTTATCACTTAGTTTTTTTAATTTATTGTCATTATGTATATATTGGATATAATTTTTTTATTTACAATTCTTATTTTTAAATACAATTTATATTAATTATTATTTGCAAATAATAATTTATAAATTATTGTATTTTGAATAATTTATTTTTTAATTAATAAACTTAAGTCAAACATTTCTGTACCATCTAAGATAGAGCCTATATGCTTATAATACAAGGTGGTTTTTAATGCACGTAATCATGATAAGGGATTTCCTTTAGAGAGTTCATTGGTTTAAGTTACTTTTGTATTTGTCTTTTTTTATTTATTTATTAAGTGATCTAAACAGTGAGGGCATGTCGGGTGTCGGCTCCTTTCACATGATCATTTCGCCTGTCCTGAGCAAACAAAATCTGTGGCAGACATAAGTTAAGTGAATCCAACTTCAATTCAACTTAATTTCATGATCTAAGGATGACCCTTTTCTGAAACTTAATTAGATCTTTAAATCAATCTTGTGTAAAATCAAGAAAATTTTAGCTTTGACTTGTGGAATCATCCGAGTAAGGCATCTTTTGGAAAGCGAGACAGTACAATGTTTAATATATTCTGAGCTTAAGCCAATAAAGGGTGTCATAAAATCCATAAACTGCTCGAACTTATAGAACAAGCGAGCTTTCGGAGGGTTTTGTTATAACATTTTCATGCGTATTTGTAAGAAAAGGTGGTGTTGTATTTGTTGTCAGGAAGGGGATGGATCGATAGTTTTTAGGTGGTGTGTGTGGTCGGTGATTTATTATTATTGTTCTAATCTCAAACACACATGATAATTTATAAAATAAGTATTTCAAATAAATTATTTGATAAATTAAAATTTTAAAAATAAATAACTACTTAATTCAATTATTATTTTATACGTTTCAACGTATTTATGCTCCATCAATTACTACTACTAAAATTTTAGATGAATTGAAAACCTTTCTATTAGATTCAAACTTGTAATTTTTAAAAGGGAGAGGCTCTTGGAAAGTTTTCTGTACTACTGTCAGGAATCTCACATCGGATAATTATGAGGGCATTCAAAAATTTATAATAATGTGCAAACCTTTCCTTTTTGAGCTAGCTTTTGGGAGAAAATTAGGCATTTCTAACATGGTATCAGAGTCAATTTGTCTCGATGGTTTGAGGCGGTGCTCGGTTATGTCCCTTTATCTAATATGTCCATCAGATGTCCAGTCCTGCTCTGAACTGAGGGGGTGTCAGGAATTCCACATCGGACAACTATAAGAACATTCAAGAATTTATAATAGTGTACAAATCTTCCCCTCTTGAACTAACTTTTAGGGATACATTAGGCCTTTCTAACAACCACTTGATCTCAAAAGGTGGAATCGCCCACCCTAGGCGCCCCCACACCCCGGCGAGATAGAGTTGTGAGGGGGTAAATCACGGTCTAATCTCAGCCAGCTTCTCAGAAGGGTGACCCAACGCCGGTGCGCACAAGGAGTCACCACATTGAATGAACTCCCACATTACCGCTGCTGGAACTCGAACCTAAGGCCTTAATCTCAACTTTCCTTCCAATGACCAACTGACCTATCCGTGCGGGCACCTTTCTAACAACCACTTGAATCTAAGGGGCGGTGATGTAACTTTTACAGGGTGAAGAGATCGAAACATTGGCTAAGGTGACATGTACTTGTTCTCTTTGAACGGTGATGACACTTAGACCAAATTAACCTTTTTGATGAGAAGTTAACACCTGCTAAGTTTATAGATTTTGTGGGGAAATCAAGAAGATCTTTTTATTAGCTACAATTGGAAATAATACATTGAGAAATTATAGATTTGTGAAAGGTTATTTTATTTATAAAATAACACTCTTCTTTTTAGTTTTTGAATATATTGAAATTGTTTATCTCTCTCTCCTTTTGCAATATTTTACCTGTATAATTTTCTAAAAATAGTAAAATATTAATTTAGTAATGTTTGCGAAAGCAGACATAATTAACTGAATCTCGTTAAATTTTGGTATTTTTATTTGTCTATTTAATAGTTATTGTCGGGTATAATTACAGTAAATTATTATGCTATTAAATTATATATAAAGAAAAATTTTATTTAGAATATTAAATTTTAAATGGGACCGTTTGTAATTCCTCAAATATTTTTTGAAAATTTACATAATGTAATTTTTTAATACAATTGTTCATGCTCTATTCAGCTAGGTAATAATGCTTAAGGTAAATTTGTTATTATTGATAAAAATTAACCAGAGCCGCTTAACTAAAGAAGACCATGGTTAATCTATAGATCAGTCTCTTTGTTCGATATTTTCCTGCCAAGCATACAAATTTTTGATAGTTTCCAAATCCTTAGCCACAGTAGACTGTGATTAATTTAACAAGATTTTTGTCAAAATTTAAATTTTCTTATAAAATTAATGTCCCTTTTCGTTGATTATCTGAACTTTAGGAAGATTATTCAGTGCGACACAGACTGGTATGCATATAACTAAGCTTCTTCGAATTAGAGCTAACAGAATCGTTCAAAGTTCAATCCGATTTAATATAAAATTAATGAATTAAGATAACTTGATTTGATGAAATTAAGTTTGATTAAACTCAAACTCCAACTTTAGGAGGAGTACAGATCTTCTGAGTTCTGTCCAATATTGTAGTGTTTTATTCTTTCCCATAAATCTCAGTCATTTATTTATGTAGGTCCTATGTAAATCCTGCATAAATAAATACAGGACTTGCATAAATAAATAGCTAAAATTTATATAACAGAACAGAACGCTATAATATTAGACAAAAAAAAAAATCCTGTGACTTTTTGGAGTCCAAGTTGGCCCAATATTCAAGACAGAGAGAAAAAAAGTAACAAAACTATAATTGCTAGAACAAGTAAGCACTTAATTTACCAGTTTTTGTGATCTTTTTCCTGATCATCTCAAACTCTCCTTTCCTTACCTAAGAATTCAGGGTTACAGACCCTCACATCCACTCTCTGTCGCTCTTCCACAGCCCATGACGTGTGTATTGGGAACCCACATCTGTGTAACACTTAAATTACTTATATTGAACTGCTAGACTCAGCTAACCAGCTTTTAAAAGTATAAATTCATATTATAAGAAGGCCCAGATGCTTTTCTCTTCTTCGCACACATCGCCATGTTTGAAGCTCATTATAAATACTAACTCTCCCCTCAGTGACTCAAATTCTCATTATATCTTACATAAACTCAAATCTATAAGTCTTTTCTTGTTTTTGCTCTCTTTCTCTCTATAGCTGAAAAGAGCCAAAAGAGCGAAAGAGATTGCCAACACTTCTTTTTTGTCTTGTTTTCTGGAGTCATATGGCGACCAGAGTTAGTCACAGTACAAGTGCACCACCTCAGTTCTACTTTGATGAGAGATGGAAGCTGTCAAAGAAAGAAGGCTCGTCAAGAAGTCAATCCTCTTCTTCTACTACTACTCTCATGAAGACTTCGTCTGAGAGGAGGTGTTCTTTCACAAGGAAGTGTGCGAGGTTGGTCAAAGAACAAAGAGCTCGGTTTTATATCATGAGGAGATGTGTTACTATGCTCATATGCTGGCGTGAGTACAGTGATTCTTGAAGCAGATGATGAGAATGAGGAGATACATATATGTACATAAAAGATTGTTTCTTTTCATCTACTATTGGTTCTGGGGTTAGAATCTTTTTTGAGCTCCGAGTCTTCTTTAATGGAGGGACGAGTTCTTAATGTTACTTTCAGTGCTTTAGAGGCATTAGTTGGGATACCAGAAAATGAAATGAGATAGTTTCTTCTATTTCACCATTCTCTATGCTGTTCTTTGAAGTGATGCGTCTCTTCTGATCTCTTTCTCTCTCTCGTTCTTTAACTCTTTGGACTCTGATGAGAGACGAACACAGAGATTCCTTCCACCATTGCAGCCAGCAGGTGGCTCTACGTGGATCTAATGTTCTTGATTTTACAACTCAATATTATTTTATCTATTTTTTTATAAAAAAATTAACATGGAATCATGCACGTTAATCGTAATCTCATCAGATGATGGATCAACGTGGGTAGGAGTATTTCGCCCTGTATTTTTAATTCTGTTATTAAAAAATTACTTCAACTTAATATCAACCTTAATAACAACTATATTTTCTCGTAATTATGTTTATGTTTCTCGTAATTACATCATAATTATGCTTACACTCGTAATCGTAATGTAATCCGCAATTTACAATTTACATCCGTACTATAATTCACAATCTATCATATCCTCCTGCAAAATTGAATCTTGGACCAGGCTCTGGACCAGTTTGACCTCGTGTTATACACAAATTGACTGCCATATTAGCAGTTATGATCAAGTAAATTACTCAGTTCATGTGAATGGTGTGATTCACCTTGGCTATGAGGGCATTCCCGTCCACGCATGAACTTTTACAACTTGGGTTTCCTTCTGTTTTCCATACGGTACTGGGGAAACAAGATTCTGACCATTCATTAAAAAATGGAAACCCTTGGAAGCATAAAGCCTAATAAAATAAGTAAAAGATAGCTGACTTTTCAATCATCTTTGGCCTTCAATGCACAGATCAGAGTAGATTTAGGTATTTCGTTTAGAAGAACGATTTTTTTGTAATAGTGTCCAGACTAGTACTTGGTTGCATTGAAATGGTAAGTTGGTCTCCATTTCTAATTTTGTTCTTCTATAGAAGGAACTCACACTAATAAAGTTTTATAAAAGTCATTCCCCGACAACATGTTTTGAGTAGGTTGCCAAATGAGCTGCTTTCAACTCGAGTCTAATTTTAAAATTTGATCAAATTTACTTGATTTCGAGTTGAATCGACTAATTCATCGCGATTAATTGAACTAAAAAATGTTTTCAATTTCAAATCCGAACTCTACTGAAACTTGAATATACGAGACTCAATCAAACTAAACTTTAATTCATTCACTTTGAATGAGAACAAGTCAAACCCAACTTATCATCCACATTTTCAAGTAATCCTCTAGTCTAACCCGTGAATTTAAATTAAGTGATAGAATTCAACTCAGATCATCAATAATAAATATAGATTCTAACGTTCTACTGAAGTGACTCTACGCCTAACATTACACAGCTAGAGCTTCGTAGGAGCGCAGGAAGATTAGCATTTTGTAAATTCATAATGTGTTCGATCGGCTTGGTAACTAATGTAATGTACCTTTCAAAACTGATCAATTGAGCTTAGGCTCGGTTTGACCATTTAAAAGTTTTTCACCTAAAGTTCAAACTCGACCTAACTTATTGCTATTCTTATCTATAATTGAATCAGCAGACCTTTTTTTCTTCGTATCCTTTTGTGTTACTTATAACAATACACATCATGGTAAATAAATTTCCACTTATTTTAAATAATTGCTTACATTGTGTAGTTTCGATTTGGAAGACCTCTCTATGAGAAATTTAATACCATAACCTAACATATAGATTATTGGATCCTTAAAATACAGATTAAAAGTTAACTTCACTGCCAAACTGAACGAGTTTACTTTTAATAAATCAGTTTGAACATGAGTTTTAGTGAAATAAATATAATTATCTATAGTATTGCTAAAAAATAATTGTTGTAGCTAGATTTAACACTATATAAGTATTCCAATCCACATAATATTCGTAAGTATTAGAATTTTTAATATGAGTAGATTGTAGAATCCACTAACAAGAATTGAACTTGAGTCAATCATTGTCAAAATGTCTAGAACTAGTCATTTGATTAATCAGCCCTTACCATTTATAAACTTTTTAACATTTTCATATTTATTCAATATAGGATACCCTAACACTCCCCTTCAAGTACAACTGGGACTGAACATCCAGTTATCACTTGAAATAAACGCAGTGGTAACCGAACCGAGCTGCTAGGACTAGACATCCAGACGGACAATCGAAAAATTAAGAATCCGAACCAAACCTGCTCTGATACCATATTAGAATTTTTAATATGAGTAGAGTGTAGAATCTACCAACAAGAATTAGGATTGAGTCAACCATTGCTAAAATGATTAGAATCAGTCATATGGTTAGTTAACCCTTACCACTTATAAACTCTTTAATATTTTCATGTTTAGTCAATATGAAATACTCTAATAGTAAGACTCACCCTTATTGTAACAGTAACCCTCTTTTAAGATAATTCCTAAATTCTTATTCTTGAACTGCATAATAATTCCCTATCCAGACCATAACTCACTGTCATTTTTAACTTTACCCCTTCCTGGGATAACAGAAGAAGAAAAGGACTACATAGTGCACAACTATGGATGGCAAATTGGGCAAGTCCAACCCAACCAGAGTCAACAGGCCAGGTCTAAATATAATTCCTTCTAGCCTTCTCTTTTCTCTTTTTGATCCAAAATTATCTTCTCCAAGTTATTAAACGATTTTACTAACCACCAAATCTATTTTCGTCAGGTGCTACCTGCTTTTATAAACTTTGTTCCATTATCACACACTGGATTCTCTCTTACAATCTGCCAACAAACGGAAAACTATGGAAAATCTTAATTTATCAGATGAGACCTCATTAAACTAATCTCCACTGCAAACTTTAACAATCTTACCAATTTCATTTCTTGAGTCAAAGGAATAACGTACGAAGAATGTAACTAGAAAGCAAAATAGACTTTCCATACTTGATGCAAGGAGGTGTGCACCTTGGACTCGATGTCGTATAGGTCAGTGATTGAAGCTATACCATGTAAGAAGCATCCAGGCCAAATTGCCCATTTTCTTGCCACCCAGATGCTGCCTTGAATTTACAAACTGGACATGTACCTTGTTGTCGCAGCCATGGGTCAATGCAATTTGCATGGAACTGCAAACCGAGATTACACAATTAACATTAGGTTCGGATTATTCTGCCAATAGATAGTGCATAAAAGTTATAACCAAATCACCATATTGTACAGTATAGTGTAACTCTGTTGATTTGATCGACGATTGCTGGAAGTTCGAACAAAAATGTTTTGGTGTGCAGTAACTTGAAAAGCCATTGGGGATCAATAACAGAAATAAGCTGCTTCATGAAGTGGACAGGTAAGTCTTCACCGCGTTATTAGTGAAAAAGGCCAAAATGTAGTGTCACATTTCTTTTCATTTATAAACTTGCACCCAAACCCAAAGCCAACTTAATTCCCAGCCTTCCAGCCATAGGAGAGTACTGAAATTTTGAAACCTTAAACCATTATAGCAACACACTGCACTCATCCTTCGGGTAAAAGATCAAGGGCCTACAACTATCAAAGTATGATGGTGTATGGGCTATTTCAATTAATCACTCACCTTGGGGAGATAGCTCAAATATGCCATTAGCGAAACTTTCTACAACCAATTAGAAAGTTCTACAAAGTTGAAATTAATTTAAAGAAGAATATGAACCTGATGCAAGCAAGGCAAAGTACGAATAAGTTCTCCCACATCAACTTGCTCCAAGCACACCGTGCAAGTAAGCTCATCTCCTGAAGCTTTCATGCTCCCAAGTGCATTGACAGTGTCTTGCTTCTTTTGCTGAAGAACAATTCAGTAAATCAAAAGCAAACATTAATTCTCCAATGAAGAGACACTATAATTGAAAGTAACTGCCTGAAATGCAAATATTCATCACAATTCCATGAAACAAAAGGAAAAGTTTTATGCAACAAAAGATGAGATCATATAGGTCACCTTCCCAAGGAGTGTGACTATATTATGGCCAAATGAAATAATTCAACAACTCACATTATACTTAAATATCTGTCAAATTTTCAGGCCATCTAACTCAAACATAATGAAGATTAAAATTCATATTACCACCTTTTCAGAACAAATTCTGGGAAGAGCTATAATGAAAACAAGAAAATAGAAAATTTGTACCTCAGCTGATACAGAAGATGAGGCTTGTTGCATTGCAGAACCACTGTTTATTAAAAAAGAGGAGGTGATAAGAGGAGGCAATGTCACATCAATATTCAGAAATGGTTGAAACAATGCAACATCCTAAAACATTTCTGACCAATAAAAGAAAAGACACAGATGAATTCAAGCAAGTTTGCGTTGAATAAATAGAATAAACTGACCTTTGAAGTGGAGAAACATTGTGTTTATGTACTGGAAGTGCATTAATCTCTTCGTCAGTCATTGAAGCAGTGTTAGGAACATTATCAGCATCTAGTAATCTCAAAGTCTCGTAATCTACGAACAAGAAATAATCTACATGAAGCAATCCATTTATGTAGAACAAAACCCAATGGCCAAAAATTTGAAAATAAGGCCTCCATTCACATTTGTAAACTGCATCAGATATTAGATATTAACCAAAAAAATTCGCAATATACCATTCTCTGAAAATTTTAGGTCAGCACTTAAGTACGGAATATGACCGCACATAACGCACCTAGGTGATCAAATTCCCGATCCAGAAGCGCAAGCTGGAGTCTGAGACTTTGTAAACGCCCTCGAGTTGCAAGTGCAATGGATGGCAGCATATGCAATCGCAGCTCTGTGTGACCAAGAAGGCCACTGGCCATTGCAACATGCGTCTGAGACTGAGCTTGAAGTTGTTGACAGGTTGCATACATCCTCAGCATCATTGCCATTAGGAAAACACCAAGCACAAGCCAAAGCTACATAAACAGAAATACCCATTCTAAAACTCATGAACCCACCAAACGCCGATCAAACACTAATACACCACTATCCACATTCTACGAGAGACGATACCAGAAAACTGGGGGGCATCTGTTGTTAGTTCAATATCATGAATAACAATAGAACTGCCACAGACATCAAAAGAGGCCAGATTACAAATTAGGAACCTATCAGCTACCAGAAAATAATAAATTAAGGCATAAAAATCAACCAGAAAGATTTTAAGTAGTACCTGTAACAATAAAAACGAGAGAATTAGAGTTAACAGGACGAGTGGCATGAACTCGCTGATATATACACGAATTTTGGTCGACACAAAGAAGAAAGCAGCATTAGAGAAGACGTCATTAATGAAATTGTACGTATAATTACAATAAACTCAATTTCATCAGAATAAGACAACTAAAAAATTTAAGAACTGAAATTACCATATTTCGCCTCTCGGGAACAAATCCTTGGAAACCATTTTCAGAATCGGCTCTACTTCCCCAAAATACAAAACTCATATTTATCAAAATTATGTGATGAACCAATTGCAGCTCCTCTGCACTTCAAATGAATTAAATCAAAATCAAGTTTTTAAAACTCAAGTTACTGGAAACAACGTATTTCGTGAGATTAAAACGAAAATCATAATAAAGAAATTAAAATTAACAAAAGAAAAGAAAAAGAAGGATCATTTAATATGATTCCCGGCACTGATAGCGAGTCGTTGACAGTATCAGAACAATTCTGGAAAAGGAAAAACAGAGCAATGGCTTACCGATCGGGTTGGATATAATCCAAAATAAGATCAAGTCATAGTAACAGAGTGAATAAAAAATTTGATTAAGACACAAGTCGAAGTGGAGCGATTTGAGTCGGACGCGTTGGATTTGGCATTTTTCGTCTTCTTACTGCCTAAAACCAACGCTTTCCCTCTTTAGCTTTGTGGGAATTGTGCATTAGCGCTATAAATCACACGCGGGAATGAGCCAGACGGCGCCGTTTCCTCCTTGTTCTTTTACACACTAGCATGTAGGGATGGATAGTAATGGGCTGGCCTGGGCCCAGACTCACTCAGACTTGAACGACTCAGCTGACCACGAGCTCAACTTGGCCCTAACCGACCTATTTTAATAAAAAATGAATAAATGGTCATTTTTGTAATAATTGTCAACTACGAATTCGATCTGTCCAGCCTGACCGACCCCTAACCCCGGCTATATCGTTATCACTAATTTTCTACTAGTGAAATATATCATTAGTTAAATATTTAATATTTTCTTCTTTACCCAGTCAATGTATGGTTAAAAAAATAAAAGGTTAGAACTTGGGCTCATGATAAATTGCAAATTAACGAAGGAGATGGTTATATAGGTAAATAGTTCTGTTAAATTGGTAATTTCAAAACAGACAATAAATGGTTAGTAGTGTTAAATTTGCAAAAGGCCTACAAGTTCACGTGAGAAGGAAAGTTAGACCTCACACAAGTTTAAGTAAGGTTTCATTCTAAAATCAATTGGTAATAGGTGGAGTAGTCTATTAGGCTTATAGGTTAGTCTTCTTTCCCCTCTTTCTCCAATACGGGACACTTACATGTAGGTATTCTCAACACTCCACCTCAAGTGTAACTGGGACTGGACATCCAGTTGTCACTTGAAATAAACACAGTGGTAACTAGACCGGGCCGTTGGGACTGGACATCCAAACAGACAACCAAAAAATTAATAATCCGGATCAAACCTGCTCTGATACCATGTTAAATTTGTAATAGGTCTACGGACCCACACGAAAAGGAAAGTTAGACCACACACAAACTCAAGTAAGGTTCCATTCTAAAATTAATTTGCAATAAGTGGAGTAGCTCACTAGGCTTATATGTTAGTCTCCTTTCTCTCTTTCTCCAATGTGAGACACTCACATGTAAGTATTTTCATTAAGTAGGATTTTAAAATTTTAATCAGATAACTCATCACCGTATTGATTAATCCCAATTCCACTGTCTTTTGAATCTTATTCAAATATTCTTAGAATACCTTAATCTAATTCAAATTTGATTTATTTAACTCAATAGAATCGAACCAAATTAACTAAGTTCAAATAAATTTATTAATCCTAACGTCAATAACATCAAATTAAACTCAGTTAATAATGTTGAACTTAGATTGGGCTCAAACTTACAAATGATAACAAGTGAAATTGAGCCTAACCTAAAAATTTCTATTCAGGCCCGAAACACGTGACTTTACCTAAAGTCTAAACTCGATCGTTTTATTAAAAATGATATTTTTTTATAATTTTCCAATTCCTAAGCCCGACTCAATTCGAAGCACGAAACTTAAAAGAAAAAAAAGCTCGAACTTACGCCGAATTACCATCTTTAATCGAGCCCGAGAAACGTCAGCTGAGTCTGAATCAATCAAACTTTGAACAACTCGAAGTCTAATCAAACACAAACCCAATCCAATTATTTTCTTTTTTTATTTAAAATCGAACCCATGCCGAATTGAAAACTTTTTAAAAACTACCCAAACCCGACTCAAAATCCAATGAACTCAAGCTGAGTTTGTTGACTTTAACTCAGACCAAACTCGGGTCACATCACTATAACTAATTTGTCATCCTAATTTCTCTACTCATGTAGTCATGTTTGTAAGCGTTATTATCTAAAATTAACAAAGAAACGTGCTTTTTATCAGAGAATATATCTGCCAATTCAAAGATTAAAATGTTGATCTTTCGTCTTCAGGATTATGAAAAGGAACAACAATTGCAGTGAGTTTCCCAAAGTTTTCAACGTGCAAAGGCCACTTCAATTTCTACTAATCACCTCCTCCTTCTCCCTCGTGGATTTCCAGTGTAAAATATCTTCTTCTTCTTGAAGTAAAAAAGTTCAAAAACCAACTTCTCCTTGTTGATCTCAATTCAGCACTCGAATTCCCACTTTCAAAGCAAGAAAGCCAATGCCTTAAAACACGACCCAACTCGAAACCACCACCTCTCTGATCACTAGTCTCTTTACCTCACGGTCCACAACTCACTCTTCTCGACAAACCATCGTTGTTAAACCCACCGTCCATCTTCGTATAAACAACATGCAATCCCTCTCTCTCACCTCTTCTCGCCCTATGAATCGAACCGCCACATACCTGCCTCCGGACAACCTCCAAATCGTCAACCCAACTGCTTCGTCCTACCCCAAAACCAATCCGATATGACTGTTACCTGTCTCGTCATTAGCGGGCAATTCGTGCTGGCAAACTGTACAAGGACTTTGCAACGCAAGCCATGGAAGTATGCAATCAAAATGGTAGATATGCTTACAGGCATTTCTCCTGCCTATGTTGATAATTCAAAAGCCTTTTTACACACCACGCAATGAGATTTAATCGATGTGTACCGCTTGCTTATGAGAATCATTGGCATCAATCTATAACCGTCTTTGACGCGACCTCCTATTCGTAACGACCAAAATCGTTCATTTCGACTTGACAATTGGTCTAATAATCGTTCGAATTCGAATCCTAAGAAAAAATTCGATATGCTCGGTAACAACGGCCTCAACCAGAAGTCGACATCGTCTTTGTAGTACATCTCGAGTCCCCTGCCATTGTCGTTGTTCTCGATAACCGCCACCTTCACGGAGGACGATGACTAGATTTATTGGGGATCAGTCCCCACGGTTTCGAAAGCTTCTACGCAAGAGAGGATAGTTACTAGTTAGATCCGAATTTTGACGGTTACCGTTCATATGCATCGCCGATGTAAAGCCCATTCAGTAAATTAAAATAACCCTATAGCCCAGCCTAGCCCAGCCCAACATGACCCACAAATCATTAAACTTGTATTAAAAAAAACATCTGGAATTAGAATTAAAACCAACGAAAGTCCACATCTTCTTCATCTTTTCTCTTCATTTCCAGCTATTAAGTGTGTCAAAGTGCACCTTTTTATTTTGCAAGTAACTCTTTCCTCGTAAGTGTTCTCATTTTATTTGTTTTGCAGCAAATTTAGAGGAAGTTGTGGTAGTTATCAATATTAAAAGTCCTCATATGTAGGTAAAATTCTAGCAGTCATTTTTATGTCTTTTTGTTTGATTTTAATCATCCTACACTAGTTTGTAGTTACATGACATGTTGTGATTGTTTGGGATAGTTTTTGGAAGTTGCATGAAAGGGGAAAAGTGGAGAAAATGGGGTTGAAAAATGATAAAAGAAGAAAAGAGAGAAGAAGAGAGAAGGGTGAATGGTGAAGATGATGACATTGCTTTGAAATTTTAAGTTGCATGTAGAGGCAGAATGAGAAGTGCAGAAAGTTAAGGGCGAAGGGCAAAATGGGAAGTGCAGAAAGTTAAGGGTAAATCTGAAATTTTGCTGTAAGAAGGGCATTTTTGGTATTATTGGAAATGGAGGAGGGTAAAATGGACTTTTAATTAGTTAAGCGTAGTTTAATAATTATTGGGTTTAGGTTAGTAAGGATATTATTTTTATAATTAAGAATAAATTGGAAGAGAGAATAATGTTGGATTATTACTGTAATTGGGTAAGAAATTTTTGGTACATTCTAGGTCTGAAAGGCCGATTAAGGAGAAATTGAGATTATCAATTAATTGAGTCCGAAATTAAGGTAAGGATAACCTTGGACTTTACTCTTAAAATTAAGTACCGTTTGGTTATTAATAAATTATATTTTGAATTGGTCATTAATTTAATTAATGATTAATAATTACCTACATGAATTATGTTTATTTTAATTAATCAATAAGTAATTAAAGTACAAGATGTTTCGTGATTGCATTTTGTTATGCATATTATGAGGTGTATTGCATGTTAACTCGGCGAAAAT
This sequence comes from Erythroxylum squamatum, assembly GCA_025629845.1. Taxonomy (NCBI): domain Eukaryota; kingdom Viridiplantae; phylum Streptophyta; class Magnoliopsida; order Malpighiales; family Erythroxylaceae; genus Erythroxylum; species Erythroxylum squamatum. Next base: position 30,969,957 of record JAOTBA010000003.1, on the reverse strand, counting down.
GTGTAAAATAGAGACCAGTTGGTAATATGTTGAGAATAATTGGTCAAAATCTAGAATCGGTGGCTTGCCTAGGATAGGCTACATTTGATGGTCTTAGATGGATAGGTCGAGTCGATATGAGTGAGTGGTGGCTAGATATCTGTCCGTGGAGCATGGCATCCTGAGTCCCAGGGATGTCCTATGTCGATGACTAGGTCTTAGAGTAATACCGGGATATCCTGCGTCAATGGCTAGGTACTGGAGTAGTACTGGGGTGAAGATTAAGAAATCGAGGTACCCTGTGCCAATATTTATACGTTTAATTACGTTTCCATTGATGAGAGATTATGGTAAGATATACCGGCAGACCATTGGATGTACACCTACTAGGTTAAGCTAGACCTGAGCAACTCAATTAATTATCAGATAAAGCATAAATGCGTTTAAAATTAATATTTGTGCTAATCATCATTTGGTGAAAATTTTGAGATGTATGTTAATTGTTTGGATTAGACTGAGCTTTGTTGTGTATATAAATATTATATGTTTGATTTAATCGGTTGACTAAGTTTTATAATTATTTATGGAGTTACTTGATTTTATGGAGTTACTGAGTAGATAGCTCATCCCTTGCCACTTTATTTTTTAAGAGATCGAATGATTATTGATAACCCTAGAGTACAGGACGGACCAAGTGGAGTTTAGGTTGGGTCAAGATATTACTTGTGTAAAGCTTTTAGGATGTACATATTTTTGAATGTGACAACTCTGATAGTTGTGTTATGTAGAATACTTTTGTATCTGACAAACAATCCTTTCTTTTGAAACTAACAAGAATTTGATGATTAAAATGTTTCGGAACTATTTAGTTAATTATATATGGTTTAAGAATTTTAGGAGCGTCCCAGTAGGCGGATGGAACCTGCAGAGGTTTCAAGTATCTGCTTGGATCATCTGTGGCGAATTATCGAGCTCTTCTATGAATTCCTATCGTAGTCCGAACTTGTGACTGAGCCTTGACTCCATAACTGAACGAACCAACAGCATCTATAGCACCAATGAGACGACGACGGTGACGTCGACAACGACAGTGAGGGTGAGGGCATTAAGGAAGATATGTGTTTGGTAAGGGGGACGGATCCTCTGTCCCCTACCTTGTTCAATTGAATCTCAATCATCCATTTATATGGGCCCCACGTAAATGGATGGCTGAGATTCAATGGGACAGGGTAAGGGACAGAGGATCCTAGCATCTTGATAAGTGAGCAAATGGGGAAAGTTTTGAGGAGAAACTGTGATAGAGACAGTTTATAAGAGGCGCCTGAATTTGAAATTAGCGGCAAAGCAACATCATAATTAACACTGTGACATTTACTATTAGAAATATTCCTATATTTTCTCTAGAAGTAGAATAATTTTTGGATAGAGTTCAAATAATGTGAACATTTCTACTTTTTGGAAATGCCTATTTTTGGGGTGAATTTTTTTAGTTTACTAATTTTCATGAAGATAGGAGTATTTATCGTTAATAATTTAATATCTTCAATTTTTGAATAGATCACAATATTATTGCTTTACCTTTTACAATTGTATAGTTCAGGATAATTAAGAATTCCCATTTCAAACAACTATAGTTAAAGGTTATACATTGGAATGATATTATTGTATTTATCTAATTATTTCTTCAATTTGGAAGAGAATAGTAAGAAAAGGAGAAAAGGAATACTAAATTAATTATACAATGACTTTATCTAAAGTTGCAATAAATTTTACATCTACAACGATGGAAACTAAAAAAATAGTTATTACGTGTATGTATGTATGTATGTATGTATGTATGTATGTATATATATATAGGAAATTATTGTTTTTTTTACATTAAACCTTCACGAAACAACATAGAAGCAAATAGAAGAGGCAAAACTAAACCCAAGCCAATAGGCTTTACCCCA
>JAOTBA010000003.1:30938813-30952122 GCA_025629845.1 Erythroxylum squamatum | reverse complement strand
TATGTGTTAATTGTTAAATAATATAATATACCAAGAACTCCATTGTAAACAAGTTATATATATATATATATGTGATAATCGATGGCTATATATATATATATATATATATATGTGATAATCGATGGCTCTCAACTCCATCGAAATGGTATTCATGAGTTACCTACTCATAATTGGACCATTGTTCACCGACATATTTTTCGCAAAAGTAACAAATATGTTGATTGGCTGACTACTTCTGCAGCATATTTTGATATTGGAGTCATTTATTTTGATACTACACTTATAAAGTGCCACAAGCTCCTCTTAAAAGATCAATCGGGGCTCTGTTTCTCTTGTCTTGTTCAGTAATCGGTCTCGTTCTTTTCTATTAATACAAAAAAAAACATAGATATGTGATATACATCATATATTACTAATTAAAAAGGTTTAATTGTAAATCGATAAGAAATTAATAATTTGAAAGATAATAAGTTAAGAATAAAAATATATTATAAATATATCATATATACTTAAATATATAAATCATTTGCTAAATAATAAATAAAATATATGTCAATTACACTATATTATGAATGATTTTATATTTTTAAAATAAAAATTTAGAGATTTTAGATTATTGGATGGGATCATCTACAACGTATCTTCAACCTTTTGATTTCACGGAGTTCATTTGTGAAATGTCTTTAAAATAAGCACAAGTTATACTATAGAAGCATTTAATCTTTAATTAATATGTACTAAATTTAGAATAAGCTTAAAAGCTGTATTAAGTGGCAATTACATAGTAATACAGCTACTATACAAAATGTTTTAAAAAGGAAGAATTAAAACCCTAACTCCCAAAGGGGCTTGTACCCTTGGAATCGATCATCGCGGTCACTTCTGAAATCCAACGGTCCAGATCTGTCCACTACTCCTGCATATCAGTCTCCTCTTTCAGTTCACCCTCTGTCTTTATCAGGCCAATCTCTCTCTTAAGAAGCATGGCAAAAGCCTCCACCATCCTCGATCATCTGCAACACAAGACCATTTCTAACTGATCTCTGTATTTGCATCCAAATTTAAGATCTTAACACGAAAACCACTATTTCACGCACAATCACCACTTGGGTTTCGCCCTTTTTTCCTTTTTTTTTTTAACACATAGATTCTTGGTTTTGAACCATTTCATCCAGAAATCAACTTATTTGAGCTTAGATTAAGAAACCTAGTTTTTACTTGTCAGTTTCAACTGAAGTTTTAGTGTAAAGATTCAATCTTTTACATTCGTATCTAATGATCACAGATACATACCGGAATACATTACACGATATCTCAATCCGATCAATGCTTAAGAACGAGGATTTAGGAAATCTTATCAGAGAGCAAAGGTTACAACAAGAGGCAGCAACTGAAAGAGAGAAAGAACTCAACATTTTCCGAAGTGGGTCAGCGCCACCTACAGTGGAAGGGTCTTTGAGTTCATTTGGAGGGTTGTACGATTCTGCAGCCATACACGGCATCAGAAAGAGCAATGAATGTGGTTTTTTGAGAGAAGAAGAGATAAGGTCTGATCCAGCTTATGCTAATTATTATTATTCTAATGTGAACTTGAATCCTAGATTGCCACCTCCTCTTGGTTCGAAGGAGGATTGGAGGTTGGCACATAAATTACATTATAGTAGTGATGGTGTTGGGGTCGATTCTGTTGTTGGAGATGGAAGGAAAGGAAGCAAAGCTGGTTATGGAGAAGGACAAAGGTCTCTTTTCTCTGTGCAGCCAGGATTTGGTGAAGGGAAGTACGAGAATGGGAATGGTGAGAGTGTGGAGTGTGGAGGAGATGGGCTTATAGGTTTGCCGAGTTTGTGTCTAGGAATGAGGCAAAAGAGCATAGCAGAGATGATTCAGGTGAAGTTTGTAACTACCATTGTCCTTTTTTTTTGTATTTGTTTGTTTCCTTTCTGGTTTTTATGTTTGTTTGTGGGTTGATTTGTCTACTGAAACGTTTCTCACAATACCTATTATTTTTATCCTCTCTTTTATATGTTGAGCAAATCATCTTTATTTCATATGGTGTTGTCAATTATTGGCTCCAATGCTGTTTTACATACTTCCTCTTCTAGGTAAATTTCTTGTCTGTTTTATTGGTTTGGTTTTTAGATTCTTAGAAATCATTAGTTGATGTTGGATGCAATCAAGATATTTTATGTTCAGGCCTGTAATGTTTAGAAAATTACCAATTCAGATGCATTCTGGTATGAACTCTTTTTTTTTTCATTGAGAATTGTGAGTGTAATAGCTGAGATGATAGGAGTATATCCATGTACTTTCTATTCAAATGTTTATTAATTTCTGGGAGCCTAGGTCTGATTACTATCTTTGGATCAGTCATTTATACATGCTATTCTTGATATCAACCAGGTCAAGATCTTCTGTTTATTTCTTTAGTTATCTTGGTCCCTGCTTTTGGCATTACAATTTTGCTTTACGACGCAGGATGATTTGGATCATGTAAAACCCATCTCAAGGCATCCTTCACGACCACCAAGCCGCAATGCAGTTGATGAAGGCGTAGATGTTTTTGAAGGCCATTTTGCTTATCTTCGTCGTGATTCAGTGTCTGATGATATTTTGTACAATGCAAATAAACAGGGTGGGTCTCTGATCCCAAATACTGGTTCATTAGCTTCTCTTAGTTATGCTTCTGCTGTAGGTAACTCATCACGAAGTGGTACACCTGACCCTCAGCTCACGGCTAGAGCTCCCAGTCCTCACATTCTACCCATTGGAGGAGGCAGGACAAGTTCTGTGGATAGGAGGGATGGGAATGGTTCAAATATATTTAGTGGGATTTCATCAAGTTTGAGTGAGTCTGAGTTGGTTGGTACTTTTTCGGGGCTAAATCTGTTGACAGATCAGATTATTGATGGAGAGACTCACTCACATTCACATACCCAAAATGGAATTGATGATTGCCAGAATGCCTTCCCTATGCTAGGCAACCATAAGAACATCAAGCAACAGTCATATGTGAAGTCTGTTCCATCCAACTCTTACATAAAAGGACCTGCTATGCCAAATCTTCGCGGCAGAAGCGGCTCTCCTCTTAATCCAAATATGGATAACATGTATTCTTCTTTTGCGAACTATGGCTTAAACGGGTATCATATTAATCCTTCATCTCCGTCTATTGTTGGAGCTCAGCTTGGGACTGGGAACTTGCCACCATTATTTGATAACACTTTTGCTGCATCTGCCATTGGTGGAAATGGCTTGGATGCTGGATCCTTGGGTGCATTAGACCCAAATCTGATGGCTGCTGCAGTGGAATTGCATAACCTTAGTAGAGGTGGAAATCAAAGTGGTGGTAATGCTGGTTTTCAGGATCCCCTTATGGATCCGCTTTATCTGCAGTACCTTCAATCCAATGAGTATGGTGCTGTCAACGAAGCTTCAATTGATAGGGAATACCTGTGTAATCCATATATGGACCTTCTACAAAAGGGTTACCTTGGAACCTTGCTTGCACCCCAAAAATCACAGTATGGTTTGCCCTACCTTAGCAAATCTGGTAGCTTGAGTCATGGTTTTCATGGAAACTCGGCTTTTGGTCTTGATCTGTCTTATCCTGGAAGTCCATTAGGGGGACCCCTGCTTGCACATTCTCCTATTGGATCAGGTAGTCCAGTCATGCAGAGTGAAAGAAATTTGCGTTTTTCATCTGGGATGAGGAATCTTTCTGGGGGTCTTGTTGGAGGCTGGAACTCAGAATCTGGTGGTATCCTAAATGAAAATTTTCCTTCTTCCTTACTGGATGAGTTCAAAAGCAATAAAACTAGATGCTTTGAACTTTCAGAAATTGCTAGTCACGTTGTCGAGTTCAGGTATATCTTCATTGTTGCACTCTTCATTTCCTTTAGCTTGGGCCTCCTGATATGTGATCATCTTTGCTGTATATCTTCAATGGACAGTGCTGATCAGTATGGGAGTCGATTCATTCAACAGAAACTTGAGACTGCTACAATAGAAGAGAAAAATATGGTCTTCTCTGAAATTATGCCCCAGGCCCTTTCTTTAATGACTGATGTGTTTGGTAATTATGTGATTCAAAAGGTATTTTCTGGTAGTAATTGATTTGTATAATTTTTTATTCCGAGTCATGTGATGAAATAGTTGCATTCAGACAGACACATCCGAAAAGAAAGCTGGAATAATATAACACTGGCTAAGTTCTTTTTGTCCTACAGTTTTTTGAACATGGTTCTACATCTCAAATAAGAGAACTGGCTGACCAGCTAACTGGGCATGTGCTGACCCTTAGCCTTCAAATGTATGGCTGCCGGGTGATCCAAAAGGTATGCTTATGTAATGACTCGACTGTGACATTTCTTTGTACAAATGGCAGACATTATGCATATCACAATCTTTTCTCGTAGAAGGGCTGTATATTTGAATGTTTATGTGCTACGGAAAAGTGTGCATTTCTATGTAACACGTGTGTTGAGCTTATTAATTATATGTACTTTTATATTGTACAGGTGAAACTTTCTTTACTATCTGTTGGCTAATAGCAAAATTACATATTAAATTTGACTATCAAACACCCGAATTTTACTTTTAGCACATGTTGGTTCAACTTTCAGGCTATAGAAATAGTTGAGCTGGATCAGCAGACTAAAATGGTGAAAGAGCTCGATGGTCATATTATGCGATGCGTACGTGATCAGAATGGAAACCACGTCATCCAGAAGTGTATTGAATGTGTACCTGAAGATTTTAGACAGTTCATTGTTTCAACATTTTATGATCAAGTTGTCATATTATCCACCCATCCATACGGTTGTCGTGTTATACAGGTTTGTAATTTTCAGTCTCCCAATTGCTTGAATCTGCATATGCTTTACCTGTTAAATAGATTCATGTTATCCACAGCTTCAAAGGTAAGTACTGTAATTTGTCAACAATGTTTTCTTACAGAGAGTTCTGGAGCACTGCCACGACGCGAAGACCCAGAAAATAATGATGGATGAAATATTGCAATCTGTTTGCATGTTGGCACAAGATCAATACGGAAATTATGTTGTACAGGTTTGTCTGTGATTGTGAATGTTTTTTCATCTTGACAGAAGCGAGGCAGTGATATAGGATGTTAACACAAGGTGTAGGATTTTAAAGCATGACCTCCTCTGGATGAAGTGATGGTCCACAATTTTCATAGCTTAATCATTTTCCAAGCCTTACCACCGGTCTAAACCTGCACATAGATGCTGAATTACTAACCAATGATATGAAACAGAAATTTAGTTGCCACCATCAACTGTACAATATTTTACCCACCTTCTCCATAATGGTTGGTTTATTTTCGTATGGGAGTTTGAAAGTTGTTTCTATAAAATGTTGCAGCACGTCTTGGAGCATGGAAAACCGCATGAACGATCTGCTATAATTGCTAAGCTAACTGGGCAAATAGTTCAGATGAGCCAACAAAAGTTTGCCTCCAATGTCATTGAAAAGTGTTTAACATTCGGTACTCCTACAGAAAGGCAGACCTTGGTTAATGAGATGCTTGGTACTACTGATGAAAATGAGCCTCTTCAGGTCTGTGATTATACTTTGAAAGCTTCTAAACCTGTAGATTTTTATTTTGTTGCCCTGTCATCTATTTCCGCTTTGTCTTTATGTTTACCTGTTTAGCCCGGGTTGTTAATTTTTCATTCTATATGATCTTCTCAGATCACCAATCCGTACTTTTCCTCCACCTTTTTCCCTCACAACCCTAGTGATATTCTTTTTAGCTCTGAGTATGAAATATCCTATATTTCCTCTTAAAGTAGGTGACTAAATGTCCATCACCATTAGTGCATGGTTGCTCTAATGTTTGTTATGAATGCTCTCGTTCACTTCATATGACGTGGCTCTTGATTTTCCTTTTGATACTGTGAGCAACTATTGTAAAATTGTTTCAAATTTGAAATATCAAAGCTCTTTCCATGTATTTCTGTGTTCAATCTTTTGCAGGTCATGATGAAAGATCAGTTTGCAAATTATGTTGTACAGAAAGTGCTGGAAACTTGTGATGACCAGCAACTTGAAAGAATCCTCAACCGAATAAAGGTTCACTTAAATGCTTTGAAAAAGTATACGTACGGGAAGCATATAGTTGCACGTGTAGAGAAACTCGTTGCAGCCGGAGGTAATTATACTTCTGAATTCTGATACGACTACCGTAAAGATTTTTTTTAAAAGTAAAACTAACTATGATTGGCATAATGTCATTGCAGAAAGGAGGATCAGTGTCCTTACTCTGCATCCAGCGGCATAAATGGCATAGAACTGTACAGCTAACTGAGGAAATAGTATGAGCTTCCCTTTTTTCCTTCTTACTTACTATGTCCAGAGGCTGCCCTGTTTAGTTACTTAAATGAACAGGAGCTGTATGAAAATAAAACTGTTGTTATATACTTAAAAGTTGTACATTGTTAGTTTGAGGCTATACCTAGAATCAAAGCTAGCTGAGGCTCAGATGGTGAAGTTGCTGATCCTTGCAGAGACTAAAGTTACTTTACAAGTTTTAAGGGTGTATAAATAGAGAAGGTAGTACAGTTTATATTCCAATTTGGAGACTGGAAAATTTCTTATGTATGGATCCTTTTTTTCCTTTATCTTATTTGAAGGGCTTTTTGTTTTCCTGATTCTGTCGTCTTGTGAGTGATTTGCCTCTTGGTTAAGAACTGTTTACCTCTTCAAAGTAGGGGTGGCGATGAAACCGGCCATGATCAAGCTCAAACTTGAAAGAATTTCGAGTCCAACCCTATCGTGCCTGATTTGGCCCGTTAATTTTGAATCACTTGTACATTATTTTTTATAATTGGTTGGATTTGAAAAGAGGTTGGCAATGGTCTGGTCAAGTTAAGTTTGTCTCTAGCCTTGTATGGCTCAATCCTCAAGAAGCGACTGGAGCCTGTTTAGAAACTTGATCAAGCTCGAATCTTGAGTTTTTGAAACTTAAGAATTAAAATGATGTCGTATTGAAGAGAGAAACTGTGTTGAAGTTTAGTCGATAGGAGTTTGATCTATTGATTTACTAAGACGAAGTTCGACGAAATTGGCTTAATCCATTAACTTCGGTTGGTTTCGTAATTTTTTATCACCTTTACTGCAAAAATGGTGCCAAAGGAAGTATTCAATGGCTACTCTTTTCACGTCTAAACAATCACTAAAGATAAAAATGGTAGAAGCAAACCATTTAACCATAGAATCAAGCAAATGACGCTCAGATTACAAATTGAATTGTTGCTTGATTTAAATTCATTAATTGATCAAATAATTTATTTTTTAGTGCACACCTCAAAGCTAATGTTCTAAGTTTGAGATGTTTTCGTTTTCTTATAAATTTGGTTAGTACCGTTTTTATTAGAAAGATCTAACTCATCCCCAAAAGCTAGATCAAAAGGGAAAGATTTGCACACTATTATAAATTCTTGAATACCCTCATAGTTGTCCGATGTGGGATTCCTGACACACCCCCTTAGTCCAGAACAGGACTGAACATCCGATAAATATATTGGGTAAAGGAACATAACCGAGTCTCGCGCCAAACTGGCTCTGATACCATGTTTGAAAGGCCTAACTTATCCCCAAAAGCTAGCTCAAGAGGAGGAGATTTGCACACTATTATAAATTATTGAATGTCCTTATAATTGTCCGATGTGAAATTCATGAGAGTTTTGCTGAAAGTAATGATTAATCTATTCTTATTTAGGACAAATCAAGTACGAGAGGATGCAACATAAGGAAATCCAATAGGAAAATTGGGAAACTTCTTATCTGTTTTTGAGGGAAAAACCATTACAACATACCTGTCATGAACCAACATCACTCAGCCGGTTCACTGTGGCATTTTCCGGTCACCGGCTGGTTTTGTTTTCGATTCAGTCTCAATCTTTTCCAGCTCTTTCGCAAGGTAACCGGGAAATCCGGTTTCTCGTACCTTAAAAACGGTCCAGTTTCATTGTCTAATCGGATGACCCGGTAAAAACAACCAAACCGGCTAAACCTTGCCCTAACTGGTCCGTCCGGTTATCCAAACCCCTTGTTTTTGTAGACCGCCTCAACCCCCTCGACTCGGTTCTTTTTTCTCAACGATTCGTCTCAAGCAAAAAAAGAACATAACATGCAACTCAAGTAAGTTCTTAGTTTTCGTGTGTTCATGTCTATGGTTCTTACTCTCGTGTTCTTACTACAATTGAGGCCTATATGGTAAAGGGTCTTTCTCAATTCAGTTTGCTTGGTTCAAGGGGGATTGAATTGTATACGGAGGAGCATAGGTTTTCCCTTTTAAGATTTTTGATATACAAAAGACATTATCAGAAGTTTTGAGTGATCTGAATTCTTAAAGTTTTGTTGTAGATGGGTTCTAATTTGGAACCTATACCAATAACGTCACAGAAACATGACCCTGCATGGAAGCATTGTCAAATGTTTAAGAATGGTGATAGAGTTCAGCTTAAGTGTGTGTATTGCAGTAAGATGTTTAAAGGAGGAGGGATTCATAGGATCAAGGAACATTTAGCTGGGCAAAAGGGAAATGCATCTACTTGTTTACGAGTTCCTCCAGATGTTAAGATTAATATGCAGCAAAGTTTAGATGGGGTTGTTGTGAAGAAGAGGAAGAAGCAAAAGATTGCTGCGGAAATAACGAAATTGAATCCAGTTTCTACCGATATAGAGGCTTTTGGGAATGATGAGCAGATTGTTAATACTGAAACAGCGTTAGTTGCAGTTTCTAATGAGATGGAGGCTAATTCAATTATGTTAGCTAGTCAAGAGCATGAAACGAGCAAGAGTGGGCCAAGAAGGAAGAGGGGGAGACGTAAAGGTTCTGGTGTGATTGCTACTGCAAATTCTGCTGTTCCTGTGAATGATAGTTTATTTTCTAAAGGCATGTATGATAATATTCATATGGCTATAGGAAGGTTTTTGTTTGATATTGGGGCACCTTTGGATGCTGTGAACTCAGCTTTCTTCCATCCAATGGTTGAAGCTATTGCTTCCGGAGGATCAGGAATTACGATGCCTTCATACACAGATCTTCAAGGTTGGATACTTGAGAGTTCTTTTGAGGAAGTGAAGAATGATGTTGATAGGTATAAGGGAAGTTGGTCGAGGACTGGTTGTTCTGTTTTGGTTGATCAACAGAACACAGCGATGGGCAGGATTGTGCTAAATTTTTTAGTTTACAGTCCTGAAGGAGCGGTGTTCCTGAAATCTGTGGATGCTTCTGATATTATAAACTCACCAGATGCTCTTTATGACCTGATTCGGAAGGTGGTTGAAGAAATTGGAGTAAGACATGTTTTGCAAGTTATTACTAGTATGGAAGAGCACTATATTGTTGCAGGAAGAAGGTTATCAAATACTTTTCCAACTCTTTATTGGGCTCCTTGTGCATCTCATTGTCTAGATTTGATATTTGAAGACTTTTCAAAACTTGAGTGGATAAACTCAATAATTGAACAGGCGAGGTCTATCACAAGATTTGTTTACAATCATAGTGTGGTCTTGGACATGCTGAGGAGATATACCTCTGGCCATGATATTATAGAACCGGGAATCACTCGATTTGCGACAAACTTTTCAACATTGAAACAAATTGTCAATCTTAAACATGCTTTGCAAAGCATGGTTACATCACAGGAGTGGATGGACTGCCCGTACTCCCGGAAACCAGGGGGGCTTGAAATGTTAGATCTGATAAGCAATCAATCATTCTGGACCTCATGTACCCTAATAGTCAATCTAACAAATCCTCTCTTGCGAGTCCTGAGAATAGTTAGCTGCAAAAGAAGGCCTGCCATGGGTTATGTCTACGCGGGGATGTATCGAGCAAAGGAAGTGATTAAGAAAGAGCTAGTGAAGAGGGAGGAGTACATGGTCTACTGGAATATCATAGATCATTGGTGGGAACAACAATGGAATCTCCCTCTTCACGCTTCTGGGTTTTACCTTAATCCCAAGTTCTTTTACAGTATTGAGGGAGACATACACAATGAGATCCTCTCTGGGATGTTTGATTGCATTGAGAAGTTGGTTTCTGATATAATAGTCCAAGATAAGATCATCAAAGAAATAAGCTTATACAAGAATGCAGCAGGAGATCTTGGAAGAAAGATGGCTGTTAGATCTAGAGACACCCTTCTTCCTGGTGAATCCTCCATTTTTGTTAGACTAAATTGCTTTAAGTAGCCAATTTTTGAGTCCAGATTGGTCTTTTTCATGCTTATGCATATGCTTTACTTGTGTTTTGCTTTGTGCATTGCACAATTGAGCTTTACTCATTGAAGAGAACTCTTTGGTCTGGTAGGATAATCTGGTTTAAATCATGGAATGCCAAAGGCTTATTGCTTTCCCATGCAATTATCCGAAATGCTCGACTTATGTTTCTCTTTAATGTGTACTGTTTGCCCTGCCACATTGATGTGTTATGTAGTACTTTCTCCTAATGTAACAGCTGAATGGTGGTCCACATATGGAGGAAGTTGCCCAAATTTGTTGCGGTTGGCCATTCGTATTCTCAGTCAAACCTGCAGTTTAATCGGATACAAGCAAAACCGGATCCCGTTTGAGCGATTACATGACGCAAAAAATTGCCTTGAACGTCAACAACTCCGCGACCTAGTTTTTGTGCAGTACAACCTCAGATTAAGACAAATGCAAGTGTTTCTCTTGATGATTGTATAATTTCTTAAGATGGTTTCTTTTTCTAATTGAATCTTTTCTTCTCTCTCAGAAATGAACAGGATATCATAGACCCTCTATCATTTGACAGTATTGGTTCTCTAAAGGACTGGGTCACAGAGAAGGACTTGTGCTCAGATGATAATGTAAATGCTGATTTTATGACACTTAATCCCCCATCTGTCAGGAAAGAGCTTGTGAGATCACCACATGATGAAATTGAAGACTTAGGAGCAGGTATTTGAAGTCCATTTGATGTGAACCAGTAATAATCTTAGTCTCGTTCATGACATTTTGTGACTTAAAAAGTGATTCTTAGCATGGAAATGGTTCATGAATATGCAGGATTTGATGATTATGAGATTTTCAACAGAGTCAAGGACCAGGAAGAGGATAATATTGAAGGTAATGCCACCGCATAATAGATTTGCGAGCGGTCGAATTTGAACTGAATTTTTTTTAGGATTCACTTTAATCACTCTTATCGTTTTCCTCTATAATTCACCACAACTACTCTTAGATGAACAGTTTAGGTTGTCCAGACCTGTTGGATTTAGTCAGTAGGATGACTAAGCTAGCTTATGTGCAGGAAACTGGTAGGCATATCTTAATTGGCTCATGTTTGGTTTCTGGTATTTCCTACATTTGTAGGCTTATCTCATTCATAAGGATATGGTTGTATATGTAAAGTGCATTTTTTCTCTTAATATTCAAGCAGATTTCAAGTCTCCAAGAAAATTTTATGCTTTGGGATCTAATTATTCCTTGTTTCAAGTACTCTGCTTTCTTTATTTTTCTAATTAATCGTATTTAGTTATATGCATTTGTGGGTATAGTAGGATCAAGTCAAGTTATTTACCTATCCCTATCGTAAATAAGTAGTACTGGCAATAGGTCAAGTAAAACTTTAATATGAAATCGAATTTGATTAGATTTGAAAATTTGAATTTTACCAATACCTATCATCAATAAGTAGTACTGACATTGATAAAACCCAGTTTGTTCTTAGCTGCTAGAGCTCTCTTCATAGATCTGTTCCATGTCAGAAAATTATTATCATTGAGCAGTACAGTTACGAGGGTCATTTCAAAGTTATCGGATCCTTGTAAAAATAAAGAATCATCAGAATTCTGAATCATATTTGTAGTTCTATATGCGGGATCAATAACTTCATCACTGTTAACCATGACGAAGAGTAAGACAAGTGTTTAGGTTTAAAAACTGGGTAGTAAGATTCACAGATTCAAGAAGTCAGCTCTGATACCGTGATCAAATTAAGTTGATCCGAATCAAATTGCAACCCTTAACAGAACAACAATATATACTAATTGAAATGAGAGAATTGAAATTGGTGGTAAGAAAGAAAGCACTCCTTGGGGACTTAACGTGGCGGATTATAACACAAAATAGAGGAAAATAATCCATGTTCAAGACAAAAAGAAAGAATATAATTGTCTCACATCACTACGGATTAAGGAAGTTTCTCTTCTTCCACACATTATCCTATTGTAGCCTTAGCTTGTATAAAGGCAGCTTCCATCATCACTCCTAGCTGTTGGGTCAAAGTTCTGAGCAATTGGATCAGTACAACCTTCAGGGACGGGAATATGAACTTGCTGAGCTGCTTGACCTGCGACAAGGATCAAATGGACATGGTTAGTTAATCTGTAGCGATTAATTAATTATGTTGCATCGCCTGATTTAAAAATTATCTTTCGATTTCTAGTTATTATATAAATTATTTTGCTATGTTCTAAAATCATATTATATTATTATATCGATAGTTATGTAATAATTAATAATATTATAAGGAATAAATAATAATTTTTAGAACATGATAATTTAAATTTAAATTTAATATAATAAATCCTAAACTCCTTTTTATATTAAAAGTAATTGAATTTTGAAAAAAAAATCAGGCAGACTTCCATCTAGGCCACTAGGATCAAAGGGATCTAACCGTAGAAAGTTCCACTCTTCATTGCATCTTCGTTGGCGTCACCAAGAGCAGCTTCAGACAAGTACTTATCAGCCAATTGGACTCTCTTAACATTCTCTTGCTCCTGAACAAGCATGTTCCCATACTCAAGGAGCTTGGAAAGTGTCATCTTCGGCTGTTCGAATGTTGGGGGTCCTTCCTTTGAATTAACAAGCTTCTTACCCACACTATCAACTCCAACTCCGCTAACCCACTTCCTTACTTCATCATCGTACACTCTTGCCCTAACAGCACCAAAGAAATCTGCAGTTTGCAATATACAACTCAATCTCAAACATTCTGAAATACAAGACTGTCTAAAACCCGATTTGCCTGAACCGACTCAGGCCATGCTACTTTTGTCATGCCTAGATTCTTCTAACATTGGGTTCATTGTATGTACTAACGAAGGAATTTCAGTATCTAGATAGGAAACTCACCAATGGATTGGCCTGGGAAGGCATCAACAAGCTTTACAATATCCTCGACAGGAACATTATCTGTTCTGAAAATACCTGTGCAGACTCCAATTCTATCATCTCTGGTAGGAGCCCAGTAGAATTTCTCCATACGACCGTCACGAATGAGAGGAGCATACAATGTCGAGAAGTCATT
>JAOTBA010000003.1:30900866-30935004 GCA_025629845.1 Erythroxylum squamatum | reverse complement strand
CATTATTTCAAGGAGTTCGAAATTGGTTTCTAATTAGGTGTTAAATAGAGCTCAAATTTCATTTGAAAAATAGCGAATTGGATTTGCATGCTCTTGAAGACTTTGGATGTTCTAACCAAAAATCATATACGTGTCGAAAAATATGAATTTTTACAAACAGTTATATGTATGGGCAGATTTGTCAAATTTATATATTATTACCTAATTTCTATTCTTTTCCATCTATATATCCAAACAATGAAAATTCTATTTCCTCTAACTTATTTTAAGAAACTCTAATCCAAACGAAGGAAATTAAATTTAATTTCTTTTCCTTTACTTTTATTTCCTCATTTAAATTTACTCTTGTTTCCTTTACATCTTAGATTGCCATACACAGTGTTAGTGTTTACGAGAGATGATTGCATTATGTGCGGAAACTGTACTCAAGACAGACCTAAGGTATGTAACAAAACTCGCGGATCTCATTTTATTTTTTAAATAAAAGTAAAATTTTTAATATTATATTAATTAAACTTTTATTATTGATAATAATTAAATATTAAATAAAACTTAAATATTAATTAGTTTTATAATTTTATTTAATATAATTTTAATTTTAATTAATATTTATCTCATAAGAAATCACTGTATGTTATTATAAATAAAAGATTAAGTTAAAATTTATCAATCTTTTTTTTCAAACTAATACTTATGTATTATAATTTTAATATTTCAAATAACTTATTAGTTAGAATTAAACAGTTTGACATTTAAAAATTTTGATTTCATAAATAACTATTTTTAAAATTTTATATTAAAAAATCATCAAGGTATAACTATCTTACATTCTAAAATATTTTTATTTTAAATTGATAATGAAAATTATTGAATATAATGAATGCGGTATTGCTTATATAACAAAGAATTCCTTTGCATCAAATTCAGTTTCATTAATAGATTTTTCAAAGAATTTTACTATTCTATATCTCATTCCTTTAAAAAGTAAAAATTGAAGGAATTATTTAGATATAGACCGGTTAGATTCTTCTATGTCTCTGAATAGAATAATAAATATACCTAATATTATTATATTCATAATCTAAACTGTTTGTTAGGGAGTTAGCTCTTCAGAAATAGCTCTTCAGAAACGTATTAATGCATGTCTTCGAATCTGTTATATAGCTTCACTTGTATAATAAGTTAACTGTTGAAAGTATAATTATGATTAAACATCTTTTAGGTTTTAGTTTAATATCAAATTAATAGCAAAACAATTGGATAGAATTGAATTTTTGTTAAAGTGTTACAGATGAAATTATGTATTTCTTATTGACTTGGGTGTTGACTTGGTCAAACATAAAACAATGTATACACAAATATTTAAAATCACTTAAATTTACAAATAAAATAGACAAAAAATTATGATGTTCAAATTCAATGATGTTGCCTTATTTGCTAACAACTGTTAGGAGTAGGGTAACGTCTTTAATTTTCTTTATAATCATTAACTTTAATCAAACTTCTCGTTCGCCGTTTCTGTTTCCCTCCACGCGATTCCTTCAAGCGTTATCAGGTCCAGTTCTTTATCTTTTCCCATTTCAACTTCCTCTCCTTGCCTACTCGATGTGTCTCTTTAACTTTTCATTGATAAGAAACGCTTTTTTCCCCTTCCTCTTCTTGAATAAGACTTACGTTATTTGAATAAATCAAAGACGATAAATGTAACTCAAAAAAATTGACACAATAATATAAGTATAAAAGGCATTATTAATTACTTTCTCAAAGAAAAGACATTATTAAATAGATTCAAATAAGAATTTTAATAATATATTCAACAAACAAGAGTTCTATAATAAAAATAAGGAAAACAAACTGATAATTAAAAAGAAAGTTATATAACAAAGCTGTATGATTTGAAAATTAAAATTGATGAATAGTAGATTAATAACTCTTTTAAATTATAAAAGCAAAAGCTAAAACACACAAGTAATAATATAATCACGAAGTCAATAATTGTATGAGATAATTGAACATTATGATATAATTAAACATAATATATTTTTATTATTATCTTTTGATGTTTAACCAATGGGACTAAAAAGGTTTCCCATTGTTTTATTATTACTTCTAAAATTGGGTTTGATTAGATTTTTTATTTTTAATATTTTTATTTGAATATGGAATTTAAAATATTTATTTTAAAATTTAAAATTTAAAACTTGAAGTTAGATTTATAAAATAAATTTTAGAGCTATAATTCTTTAATATTTTGTTTTAGGAGAAAATGAGTTCAATCAATAACGTGAAGCTTATAGTATAAGCTCTAAAATTAGATAGTTGATGATTATTAATATTAAAATAACATATTTTATTTAAATATTTAAATAAATATTTTTTTTAGAAGTTAATTCATAAACTTTAATTATTTATTAATATTTATTTTGATTTAAGGATAATTTTATTATTTAATATCTTAATATTTTAAAATATTTAATTTAAAATGAATTTAAAAACATAATTTATGAAAAAAAAGTTGTAAAATTTTTTAGCTCAATCTATATATTGTGGAAAAATATCTTCATCTTACAAACATAAAAAATAGCACGATTGAAATACTGAAGGAAATATCCTAAATAACACACTTTAAACATATTAGGTCAAAGTTTTTTAACAGAAAAGACTTTTATTATACTTGATTAAGCCCTTCAATTAATAATCAAATCTTTCGTAATCCTTTTAAATTAAATAATTTTGTTATAATCAAGTCTACAATATTGCATTCATCAAAATAAAAGATCCTTTATTACTATGTAAAACTTTTATGATTATTATGTTAATTACATCATGTTATGTCTACATTTTTAAATATTATTAAAGTTTTATATATGTTCTTAGATTTTACAATATTTTATAAATTTTAAAAAAGAAATCAAGGCCTACATACCAAGTTTAGACTTATAATTTGTAAATCTGTTAAAATTGAGTTTCGTAATTCCAAAAGAACTTTTAGACTAAACTTTAATTTTTAGCTAAAACCCTATCCTATCCTATTTTGCAAAAATAGAAATCATTCAACACAAAAAAATCATTATCAATCAAGCCAATAGCCTGCTGAAACTATTGTTCTTTTGAATATATAATCATTATAAAACATTTATGTTGCAGGAAAGAACAAGTTCGTGAGGTCATGAAGTGCCTACGGTCAATTTCACGAAGCACCTTTTCAATGAATTTATCAAGTGGTTATGGGCAAGATTGAAAACACATTTGGAACAGAAAGAAATCTTCTAATTTATATAAACTTCTCTCCTAGGATAATGCCTCCTGTAACTCTAACTTCAATTCATTGCTTAATTTTAATGTGTTTAAAAGTGAGAAAATGTTGCAAAAAAATAAAGCAATTATAGCATGGATGAAGGTATCTTTTTATCTTTTCAAGTGTGCATCTTTAGTTTTCCAAATTGGAAATGGCCTAAGGCTTTTTAGTACTATGGATTGAATTAGGAACA
This sequence comes from Erythroxylum squamatum, assembly GCA_025629845.1. Lineage (NCBI taxonomy): Eukaryota > Viridiplantae > Streptophyta > Magnoliopsida > Malpighiales > Erythroxylaceae > Erythroxylum > Erythroxylum squamatum. The sequence goes on along the minus strand of JAOTBA010000003.1, from coordinate 30,931,513 downwards.
GCATGAAATAAATAAATCTTATTAACAATAAAGGCTTGATTAAATATGCATATATATGATAAACTAATAAGACTAATAAGGAAATGCATTTCAAAAGTAATTTCAGTGGCAATTACAGTAGTATCATCCACAAATTAATTTGTAGAAACTTAGTGCAGAGCATTCGGGCATGTAACACAATTTAACATCATTAATCATTATAAACAGATCAATGAATAAGTGGGGATTGTAGCTTCAAACTTGTTCTTCTAAGAGGAATATCAAAACTTTTTAAATCTAAATGACTAAATTAAATCCTTTGCGGTTCGTATGAATGTCAAAACTTCTTAAATCTAAGCAAAGACACCATCGAAGATAAGTTCTATGGATTGAATCAGCAAACAACATGGAATAAATAAATCAGATTAATAACAAAGGCTTGATTAAGCTCCTGTTTGGTTCAGCTTTTGGAGACTCCAAAAGTACTTTTTTCCACCGCAAAAGTTATTTTCTGAAAAAAATGAGTGTTTGGCTGCAAACTTCAAAATCACTTTTATAGCTTTTGAAAAAGCCAAAATACAGCTTTTTCAAAAGCTAAAATTTGGAGCTTTTCAGAAAAGCCCAAATTTTAGCTTTTTCGGAAAGCTGTTTTTAAAGCTAATTCCGTCACTTACGTATTAAACAGTTCTCCTCTTGAGTCTTTTCCCATCTACTGTGTGAAGCTTTTTTTAAAAAACTGTTTTTTTAATTGACAGCCAACTGGCTTTTAAAAAAAGCTCTTCTCAGAAAAGCTCTACTGATAAAAGCTCTACTGACAAAAGCTCAACCAAACGGGCTCTAAATATGCATAGATATGATCAACTAATATGACTAATAAGGAAATGCATTTCAAAATTTTGTTCAATGGAGATTAAGATGAGAATATTGATTACAAATATTTTCTGTTAATTCTATTGATTTTTTATTCTCATCTTAACAGAAAATGTTTGTAATCAATATAAAAATGGTACACCTTCCAACGGTATAAATAGGAAATATTATATATTTAATCAACAATAAATCATATTATGATTAAACTTGAAAATTGACCTAAAAAAACCAAAAATTTAATGAAATTGAAAATAAAAGCAAGAAACTAAAAATCACAATAAAACCAAACTCTTTAATTTTTTGTTTTAACCCATGGTCGGTTTTTATTTCTAGATCTTGATTTATATTTTTCATACAAAAACACATTTAGTTATAAATATCCATATAGCTACATTTTTATTATTTAATAACTTACAGATAAATTGATTTTATTAATTAATAAAGTAAATAATTGTCAAATATGAATTTTTTTTCTTTAGAAAATAATTTACATTAAAGATTAAAAATATTAAAGTCACAATTCTTAATAAATCATATTGTGATAAAAACAAAACTAACCTTATAAAAATCAAAACTCAATAAACCAAAGTACTTCTTATTTAATTTGAAATGAAAACAAGAAATCAAAATTTGCAATAAAACTAATTGAGTATTTTGCAATATTTTTAAAAAATATTTACAACCAATATAAAAATGGTCCAATTGCCAAAGGTATAATGCAACAGGGAAAAGGTACGGTAACAAATAAATATGATTATGCAAACTACAAAATAAAAGAATATACTTGAACATAAATACAGACTCCTGGAAATGAAATCTAATAGCTTATTATCTTCAATCGAGTCAGCGAATAAATGGTGATGAGCAAAATGACGCAATTAAACATTAAAAGTAGCCAACGAAATCACTCAGTCGACGTCAGAAAAAAGCATCTGCAAGTAATTCAACCTCAACTATACAGTAACCTTAAATGAACAATTTGTCCTTAGAAAAGAATTTGTTCTTTAAAATAAGAATTCTTATAACTTTCAGGCTTCTACAGAAAACCATTTGCTTATTAAAATAATTCTTTCAACTTTCAGGTTTCTAGATTTATTTGTGATGTATATGTGAAAGAGGCTCAACTCAACGGAGCCCTTATATGTCAAGTTTCTGCTCCCGTAACTTTCAAAAAGACAATGTGAGAGGAAAATCAGCAATCTCAGTTTACCGTACATTATCAATTTGTTGTATTTGCTCCTAATGGTCTTTGGGGACAAGCAAGCAATCAAAAAGCAGTGGATATAGTACAAAACTACCCGCGAAGTACTATAAGACATAGATTTCACCACTAAACTATTTACTCTTCTGGTAGAGTTCTTAATTAGTTATTAACTTTCTGCCGTCAGGAAGTGCAACAGCTTGTAATATTTAATTGTTTGCTGCTATTTCTTTTAAGTGTAAGACCTATGGTAATTTGTAAACAAAGTAACAATCACGTAACTGATCTATTTACATTAATCATCGTCTGATTCTCAGTTCTGATACTTCTTTCATTTCAGATTCTGATTAAACAATACTAAAGAAATTTGTTATAATTTATTCCATCTGAGCAGAAAAAGAAGAATCATGCAGCAATTTTAATTACCGTGCTTTAATTTCATTTCTTCATCTCCGCCATTTAGTAATCGTTGAAAAGAAGGAGAATCGTCGTCGAGGTTTCTAGTCGAGAGCGAGAGACATTTTAGAGAGATCTAGAATGACAGTGTGATAGTACAAACTTAAAGGTGAAAGACCGAAAAGGAAACACTCAAACTAACAATCAAGGAACGGATCTACTTACACTACTCACAGTCAGATTCTTATTTCTTGTCATTTCTTCCATTTCAGATCCTGATTAAATAATACGATGAACAGATAGATTTAGAATGAGAATATGATACTACAAACTTAAAGGTGAAAGATCGAAAAGGAAACACCCAAACTAACAATCACGGAACGGATCTACTTACACTACTCACAGTCTGATCATCAGTTCTTCACATTCCTTTCAATTCCGATCCTGACTAACCGTGCTTAGATCTGATTCCTATTTCTTCATCTTCCTCCATTTAGCAATGGTCAACCAGATAGAGAGCCGTCGACGATGTTTCCAGATGAGAGGATTTTAGAGTGATCTAGAATAAGATACGTCAAAAGGAATGAAGAATCACGAAGCGATTCCACTTACCGTGCTTGACTCTGAATCCATTTCTTCACCTTGCGCCATATGAAGAACAGAGAATTGTTCGTCGATGTCTCCAGATGCGAGTGAGAGAAAGATAGAACGAGACGTAAGGGACGTCAAAATGAAAATCAAAACTTCCCGCCTACGCCTTTATATAGATGAAATCAAACGACTTTCCAGTTCAGAGATTATAAAGATATTTTATTCAGGCAGCATGTTTGGAAAAGGATCTTTCAAAGCAATGACGCCGTCTGTGGGAATCGAACCCACGACCACATGGTTAAAAGCCATGCGCTCTACCGGCTGAGCTAAGACGGCTTGGCAACTGTTTAAGTCATCCATTGTTTATAATTTAATTAAATATTGATTTTGTTTAAAAATAATAATTAAATTAAGTTGAAAGATAAATTTGAATTTTAAAATTTAGCTTAAAGCTTGTTCCAAAATTTTTTAAAAATGACTTTATTTTAGTATAATTATTCGAAATTATGTTTTTGATTTGTAATTTTAAATAATTTTAAATTAAAACGTCAATTACACTAAAACAAAATTGTTTTACAGTAGTTTAAATTGGTCGAATTTGGGCTACATTTGAGGCATTGGATTTGATTGAGCTAAAAGTGGGCTTGACATGGGCCAGACCAGGACCACTACGTAACGACCCATTTACTATTAACAGAAATGTAAATTACTTGGTAGGAAGAGAGGTCCAACTTAGCACACGAAATCAATTAGATTTTTGTGCATAAAATTATGATGATATTGATAAAACTGAAATCCTAATGTTAAAAATAAGTATGACATTCTCCAAGATGGGAGTCGAATATTGTGAATAAACTTATGAGTCATTAATCTCCCATAGGCAAGTCTTTGATTTTGTTGAATCAGATAGAAGTAAGCCTTAACTAATAAAATCAAATAAAGGCACAAGTCAGAAAATAAAGAAATTAATATAATATTTATCCAAAAAAAGGTTAAAATTTTATTATTTGATTATTATTATTATTATTATTATCACTTACTTCTATAATTATTAAATTTATCACTTACTTCTATAATAATATTTAGATATTACTCAATCTCCTTTGTCACATTTTTATTAATTTATTTATCTATTTTAATTTAAATTCTTAAATTTTAGAATTATAAATAAATAGAAAATAATAAAACGTAAGAGAAACTTTTAAAATAGCTAAAAATATTACAAGAGGTTAATAAAACATTAAAGCATAAAAAATTTAAAATAAAAAATCAATGAAAACTTGAACGTAATTATTCAAAAAGATTACAATCTAAAATTCGATAAATAAACAACTAAGGTAGGTTCGCTACTACACAATCTTGCCAAGATAACTACTAATCACTCTCCTTCCATCCTCCATACTCTTCCTCGCCATTCACATCAGTCACCTGCACAAAGTAAAAGCTAAAACATTAACATTCTATGCTACTAGTACTACACTTATATTTATGTTCTTTTGCCGAACCGATTCGAGTCAGGTCGGACTCTTTAGAAAACCGGCTCAATTCAGAGTTTCAATTCATAGTCGAGTCGTCAACTATGCTTCTGTTTACTTTCTGATTATTATTACTTGAAGTTATAGGAAGAAAATATCTATACCTCTTTGAGGGTGAAACTGAGACCCACTTGAATCTCCCCACAATAGCATTGATTTGCATTAGTAACACTATACTTTAGTGGGTGAAGTTCTGCAGTTCCATTCACAACTCCTAAAACAAGTAAATCCTTCACATAGATTCTGCATACAGAAAATGTAACAGTGATAAGAAAAAATATGTAAGAATCCGTGTCTCAATAATTTAACTAACATAGCTACGTAGAGCTAGCAAATCAGTCCGGATCAAATCCGAATAGACCAGACTTTGTATCAGTCGACACCATTTTAACCTGATCTGAATAGTTCGAATCTAATCAAACTTTGAGTTGACTCTGGAGTAAGAAAAAAATTTAAGTTAAACATAAATTACAGGTGGCCGAACTAGCATTCCTACAGTCACATGTATTCATAGTTCTATAAGAACCAATATACATTCTTATACCTCATTTCAGTTTTAACATGCATTCATTCTTCAGATATCAATTGAAGGGGTGCATTATTCATGAAAGAAAACATGTGAAATTGGAGTCTGAATCCTATGTCTGACAACATATCAAACACTGTTCTACAACTCTTTTAAGCAATTTTTCAGGATGAACTTGATTGAACGAACACTTAGCTATTACTTTAAAATTATCATCAAACAAAGTTACTGAGAGCTGAAGAGATATGAAGAGACATTTTCAGAATCAGATAGAGCAAGTTATCTTACACGGCTTCTCCAAGAAAATCATCCGCGGAGAAGGTGTCCTTGTCCATGATTCTCAGACTTAGCTTGTAGTCATTTCCTTTTCCTGGATACTCCACTCTGAGTTTAATTTTCTCATTCCATGATGGATTCCCTCCTTCATCTGCATTAGAAAAAGGTCCAGAAACTTTTATAAGATCTATGATCACTGTGAGAAAAGGTTTAAGATTTATGATCATTTGCATTATTTATGCAACATTATCCTCTTGATTCAAAGTACAGAATATAATTGCCAATTTACCAGAATTCGAAACATCCATGCGTCTAAAGACATCTTTGTAGATTAAGATTTATGTAAAAAATTCTTCAAGCTTGATAGTGTTAAGTCATTTAACATGACAATTCAATATATAATTGACATTTTTTACCTGATTTGATTCAAAATTAATTAATTAAATTTAATTTTATCAAATTTTTAATTAAATTCAAACATTAAAGTTGATATAAATTTTAGACTATTTTTATTAATGATAATAAAATAACATCATTTTAGTATTTATACGAATTCATTCAACCTGTAATGAAGCAAAGTAAATAAGGCGGTGTAACCTGTTCCACTTTTGTTGTTGCGATATTGTTTCAACTTATCTTATCCACATGTTTATATAAGTCCCACATAAATATGTGGATGAGATAATTTAAAACAACGTTGGAACAGCAAAAGTGAAACAGGTAATTTGATCCGTGGTATATAAGTTGCTAGCTTTTGAACCGACCGGTCCGACCAATTATCAACCACAAGTTTGGACAAAGTAAATAAACAGCAAACCTGCGGCCACGCTGCTTCTGCGTTCTTCGCTCTTGCACTGTACAAGAACATATGGATCCGTAGCACCTGCAGTAGCACCAACTTGTCAAAACAATGAACTAAGAAATGTTTTCTATTCACACTACATTTAGAAAAAGAACCAGACACAACTTGGTTATGGGGTGTGGACCATGAACACCAAACCCGACCAATAAATCTAGGAAAACCAGAGTTCACTCCACACGATTTTTCTCCCAAGAAACAGGAAACCAAATGCAACACAAACGTGCCTCTCATTTAACAGGATTTTTTTTTACACATTTCTAGACATATAAGAAACAACGAAGATCAGAGTGAATGATCAAAAATAACGATTGAAGAGGTGTAATTAAAGATCTAAACTACAGTGACCAGTGCTCCTATCAAATATGTAAAAAAGAAGATTTTTTTTTCATGTACCTAAGAAATCGTTGCCTGACAAGCCTTTGGCACTCACCAAGAGCACTTCCAATATCCCTATAGCCATCTCTTTCTCACAAACTGTTTCTCCCTCTCGTGCTTGGACTTTGAAATTCAGTGCAATCCCTGAGGAGCTTGGATTCATTTTATATTCACTCAGAGAAGGAGAATTTCAGAATTGACAAGTATTAATACTCAATTAGCGGTCAATTTACTCGCTTTCACTTTATCCTTCTAGAATTCAAATCGTTTGAATATCTAATAATGTTTCTTGAAACAGTCTTCAGATTTGATAATACGTTAGTAGTTATCAACGGTCAAGCAAGTATGGTTTGAGTTCATACTCGTGTTCAATTTTGTCTAAATAGCGCCCATCACGATCTATCACTTTGACACAAAATATTTACCCACCATGCAAAAGCATCATATGAAGCTTCTACGTTAGAGAAGCCTTTCCTTTTCAGCTATTTGTGACAATAATCTTATTAAGTTGATCAAAATGGCTTCTATTTGATACAACTGACTGAAAACTGTCATGAATTCGACATTGATCTACCAGTTACATACTTCAATTGTTGCTCACGCAGTAGCTAACCTGAGTCGGTCAATAAGTTTGAGCTTTTATTGAAGCATCAATGATTTTAAGGACTAAATGATCAGATAGCTTCAGAAACGTCCTGCAATATCTCACAATATCTAACAATTATAGGTTATACTGTTGATCATATAGCAGAACCTGTCAGGTTTTCTTGTCATTTCTGCATAAGCTGTCTTTTAAGGAATCACAAATACTTCAAGCAGCGTTTTAAGGATCCGGTGTAGATCAAGTTTCAACAAAAATATGATAGAACATAGTAACGTGTAAATATTAAAGTCTGCTTAGGAACATCATGAAACTAATGACATGAAGCACTCAGTTTAGAACTTCGGAATTCCAGTCCAGAAACAAAAGCAAACCACGAACTATGAGGTTCGAAAAATTCTTATACATTTCCTTTCATCTACAAAATTCTACGGTGGCAAGCTACCATAGGTTTCCTCCATCTGCAAGATATCCACAGAAAATCATGTTATACTCCTTTTACCGAATTCAGCAGTCAATAACAGCCAAATGCTTGCCTCACTGCATGGGACACCTAGTCAGCAGATCGAGATCTGGATCCAGAGGGCGACCTCAAAGCCCTACGTGATGATGGTCTCCAACCTCGCACTTCCTCATGGTCATATACAGATTCTCTGCAATTATTCAACATTTCATTAAATTAATGATATGACAAGCAATTTTATGGTTGAATATGAATAATTTGATACAGCATTCTTTTGGACAAATGGTTCCTAGCCATCATCCTCATAAGTTAGAATGTACACCAATATTGCATGATTGATATTAGCTAGTACCAACTGTACAGGAGCGCACACATCAGATTTTCTTCTTTTATCTCTACATAGAAAAGTTTAAATACCAAAAACAGGAAGGCATTTGATGATAGATCTGTGTGTGAGAACCCGTAAAGGACTTGACATGACCCACTCAGCAAGAAATGACTAAAAGATGAGACAATAAAATAAGAAATATTTCCACTTACTCGTTATATCCATTGCCAGTATCCTTCAGCTTGTCAGTATTATCATAACCTCGAGAATATGGCCTGCCATTGTAGTCATTATCTCTCTCAGATGGCGGACCTCTGGGAGATCTTGGATAATCTGCACACCTTCCAGGCGAAGCAGAGTAGTCTCGGTGTCTTCGGGCAGGAGAGTATGACCTGCAATAATAATGAAATTCTTTTCCAGCGCCCCCTTTGCCAAAAAAAAGGGTAAAATGACACGTAAAAGATTATGAACCTTTACCTTGAGCGGTATCTAGATCTAGAACCTGCATAAGGACGAGGTGAGGCAGAGCGGGATAAAGATCGAGAACGAGAATGCCCTGAGGTATATTAAACAAATAGTGATTAGTTTTTTCAAAGTTCACTCAGAATGCAAACAGATTGAAGGATTAAAAAATAATCACATCCCATCTTATCCACCCAGAAAATGCATTGAATGAACAATAACCAGACTAGTAATATGTGCCAAAAGAGAGAATCCTATGTCCATTGGCAATCTTCCTCCACGATGGAACAAACAACCATTTTGAATCATTTCACAAGAAACGTACAGGAAAACCTTAACTACAAACAATATATGAGCTAACTACGAAAACACTTTGCAAATAACAAGAAAACTATACCATAATAAGATGATCGTTCTCCATGGCCTGAATGATCCCTGATGATGTACATAATAGAAAATAAATCTCTGGACACATGGAAAAAAAGGGCATAAAATCATGCTAAATGAATTCGGAAATATATTATACCTCAACCTGGATCTTTGGCGCATCTCCTCAGGCCTTTTCCTTGACTCTGCTGCTACAACCACAGATATCTCTCTCCCAGCAACAATTTGTCCATTCAAACGACGCTGAGCTTCAAAAGCATCAGATGGATCTACAAACTGAACAAATGCAAACCCTCTAGGTGCACTGCATAGAACATATAGAAAGCATCAACAGAGGCATTAAAGTTTAGCTGATAGGCAAAGACAATCAAAAATTATAAATAACTTCTATTAGCTTATCTGATTTTGCCTTAATCAAATAATATAGCAACTTCCATTAGCTTATCTGATTTTGCCTTAATACCCTTACCAAAGGTTAGAAAGCTTCCAATAAATTGACATCTTGTTTCTGGAGTCTTACACTTTGCGGTCAGGGAATTTATGCAAACGAAGCTTAGTGGCTGACCTTTTCCTTTAACAGTCAAGTATCAAAGGCAACTTCAAAATAGGCAAGTGACTTGAAAATTCTTCACACGCTTGTAAATATAAGACGCACTTGAAATGCACATTTCCCAAACTTATAATCTCCTCAACTTGCTTTCAATTGGCCAGGAATCAATCCTCTTCCTCTTCAAACTTCTAGTGATTTGTAATTATAATTTTTCTCCTCAAAAAGGAACAATACTCTCGAGACCAATATGTTAGGGTAAGATAAACAGTGGGGCCCTTCATCAATTGTGGGGCTTGGTCTTGATTTTAACTTCAAACCAACATCCCCCTGGCAAACCAGTACAAAGTTTAATTCACTATGAAAAGGAAAATCAGATAAATGCCTTGGCAAATTAGTTGAGAATGCAATTCACATATCTTTTTTCATCATTGACTTCATATCTCTAACCAAAAAACTAAGATTGAATTTATGAACATCAAAGCATTACAACCAGTAGTCATGTCCACAATCAGTAGGAGAGCATTACCCTGTGTAGTAATCCTTAGGAATGTACACATCTCTCACAAGACCAAATCTCTCAAATGGACCACGTAGTTCTTCTGGTCTGCAATGAGGAGCAATCATACCAGTTTACAAAACCATGAATCATACTGATTGCTCTCCAAATCACAAACAAAATTAGCAGGAAAATATAATAAAAACACCAAGTAAAATGAGAAAAACATTACCGACAGTCCAGAGGAATGTTTCGAACCAAGAGGCTTCCATGGTTTTGTTGCTTGCGCCTTCCATAGCCACCACCACCTCCATACCCTCTCTTTAGAGGCGGGCTTCTACCTCGTCCTCCATATCCTCTTCTAGGAGGACTATAATATTGTGGACTGTGCCTCCTCATGATACTTCCCTAGCAATAAACAATTAATGAACAAACTATAGTTTTTTTCCAGACAAACAAATAAAGACTCCTCAACCCATTACACGTGTTAGTGCACAAACACTTTACAGAGACAAGAACAAGAATAACTAATCCGTACAAAGGGCCTTCAAATCACGAAAAGTTCAAAGCTTCAGATTCACCATTTGGTTGTTAACGAAATTGCACTAAAATTTGACATCCAAAACACGGTAAGAACGACAACTTAGTTCAATCAAACCAAAGATACTCTTCGACCCAGTTAGCAAAATCCAGTAAACAAGAAATCCTAAATAACCAATCGTTCCCCAAAAACAATTATACTCTTCAACCCAGTTAACAAAACCCGGTTAACAAGCAGACCTAAAGCATAAATCTTTCCCAGACAGAAATAACGTGACTGATCTAAATTGCCCGATTATAACACACACTTCGAAGCTGAACGAACAAGATAGAACCTTAGGGTTTTCAAATATATTCCAAAAACTAAAGAGAAGAACAAAGAAAAAATTACGCACCTCGTACTGCGAGATAAGACAAGAAAGAAAATAGCTTAAACTAAGAGAATAATTGAAGACTTATTTGGATCTTTATAGAACTAGTAGCTCCGAAGTCCGAACTGTAAATTCAACAACGTTAACATAGTCGAGGGCTAGGACTTTTTGTAGAACCTTAAACCCTAATTGAGCATTTTCAGAGAGTGGTCCTACGGGTACGACCTCGTTTTGATCGGTGTCTCGGGCCACAGAATTGGTTCCACTTTCTAAAGGCCCATATTAGCGCTTTTAAAAAGTTTTTGTTTAAAATGTGAAATAAAAGGAAAAAAGACATAATAAAATTATCTATAAGTTATATTATGAAAAAATCATATAAATTTTATTAATTTATTAATTTATTAATTAATTTAATCTATTAATGCAAATTTAAATTATTAAATAATCCAGTATTACTTTATAAAGATTTTATTGTAATTCTCTTTTTCTTATATACAAATAAATAAAAACAATATAATAAATACGAGATTTGAATCATTTCCCAACCTAGAAGATGTACTAGAAATTGCAGTTAAAAGTTAAAAAAAAAAGTTATGAATTGATATACTCTAGTGTACATGTATCACCTCCACAAAAGCTACTAAAACTTTATATTTGAAATAAGAACAAAACTCATTTTAAAGGTTAAATATTTTTTTAATAAAAAAGTAACTGTTTTTATTTAATATTAATTATACTGGATCTTTTAACATTTTAATTTATTCTTCATATTTGAAAATTATTATAAACTCTATTTGTAGTATCATCTAAAAATCATATAATCTCACTTGTTTTATTTATTTATATATTCGTCTTCTTTCTTGTTTATATATGTATTTACTTATTTTATATATTTATTTATAGTTTATTTCTATTTTTACCTTGTTACTTATTTGTTACTTATTTTTATATTTATTATTATTATTATCTTTTATGTCTTTTGTTTTTAATTATTATTACTTATTGCAGCGCGCAGCTGTCACTGAAGGGAAATGAATGTCATAGTGAAAAGCCTGTTGTATTAGAGATCAATGCATAAGATACAGCCTAGTTAGTTACAGATAATGCTCTGCAGTCAACAGGAATGAAGTGAGATCTTCAGAAGATGGAAGTCTGGTTGTTACTTACTGAGTTACTGTATTACTCATCCACTTACATCTTATGCCAAGTAAAAACTGTGTTGAAAGCTAGTGTTCCATGATCCACCTGGCAAGTCACAGCTGCAGTCTCAAGTTAACACGGTGCATCAAACCCATGATCGCACTATTTGATTCCGAATGCTAGCAACGAAGAGCTTCTTTTGTAGCTCATATAGCAGATATAAACTTCATTGCAGACCATCTACAGGAATTACTGACCTTGCCATTTAGCATCAGAAGTATTAGTGAGATGAAATGCAGCCAAAGAGAGCATTGGGTCAGCAAATGTATGATGGCTTCGATCAGCCAGAGTCTGCAACATCAGCAGGCAACCTGGACATCTGGTTGAGGCTGTTCGGAGTCAGAATTGGTTAACAGAGGACTTTTCTGAAATTCATTTCTTAGCTGACCACAAGCTGCGCTTGCATCCATTCCCCTGGTTTGGCGTATGCTCACATTTATTTTACGAGACTCCAATGCAGCTGCAAAAGCTTGAACCTGCCAAAACAGATGAAGTAATTGGCAATTTTCACAGCAAAATAGGTAAACAAGTCTTCAACTAATCTCTATAATTGCTGAATGCAATGGAAAGAAGATGCATGATGAATACTAAAAAAATCATACCGCCTTTTTGTGTGGACGCTGATAATCAGAGCCTTCAATTGGATTGAAAGGTATCAGATTTACATGATACCCGCGTCCCCACTTATGAAGTAACTCTGCAAGTTCTAATGCATGCTCCAGTTTGTCATTCACCCCAGCTGCACAACAAATGACGAAGTTGTTTTAAGGAAAAACATAATCTTAAGTTGTCACATTCCGGTCTGGTGTTTAGCAAGAAATTTCTATCAAATGGAATTGCACTACCTAAAAGTGCGTACTCAAATGAGACCCGTCGACTAGTTTCAAGGAAGTAGTCTTTGCAATCTCTCATAATTGCATCTAAAGGGTAGGACTTTGCACTTGGAACAATTGTTTCCCTGAGCTTCTGGGTTGGAGCATGTAAGCTGGTGTCATTATGACAACAGGTCAGGACCAACAATAAATGCAACGCTTTCAATTGCATGAAAAAAAATATGAAAATGCAAGATTCCATCTTTCATTGTGATGAAATTTACCAATTTCTGAGTATCATAGAGTCATCAACTAGTTATCAATGTCTAAGATGACAACTAGCAGTTAGATCAGTGATGATTCACAGCTTAATATGCCCAACTTCTGTATTACAAGGTTAACAACTAAATGTTGTGACAGGTATTGAAGCTCAGGCCTGCTTAAACTGTCAATTACATATACATTAACGACAACTTTCAATTACTCATACACACAGACATTTGAAATCAATTAAATTAGTACATAATCCAAGTAGGAATTCCTTCTCCTGAAACGTCAGTACCTGAAAGCTAACGTGGACTGAAGTTTATGAGCAGCTAGCCTTTTTACTGTGTTAGGAACTCCCACAGTGGAAATGGTGATCATTCTTTGCCCAATCTGCACATCCTGAATAAAAGATAAACAGCCATTAGTCATGAATTAAGTATTAGACAGCTTTACCTACTGGACTTGAGGTTGATGATTACATTTAACACGGATTTGAAAATGTCTCAAAACAGGCATTGGTAATTCGAATTCAACTAATCAAATCCATAATTACAAAGAAAACCATAATTCCGCAATGATGAGAAGATAAAGTTAATTAAAGATGACACGAATTGGAGGAAAACTATAAGGAAAGAAGGAACTATTTGATACTCAAACCAGTAAACTAGAGCTGCCATTTATAAAAATTGCCAAAGAAAAACCTAATTTTTTGTACATTGGAATCAGATATGTATACAAACATCTTTTACCCTTTACAGCAACTAGGATTTCAAACTTGGTAGATGGGTACACCGACCTCTCTACCATCAACAAAACCTTGATGGTTATCAAAGAAATACCTTATTCAAGCATCGATGTGCTTCAAGTACTGCCTTCAAATTCAGCATCGGTTCACCCATCCCCATAAATACCACGTTTGTCACTCTATGCTGGAAGATCTCCTCAATAGCTAGAACCTATACATCAAAAGTGTTATTGGCTAGATGTAGCCACCACAAATGGCTTAAAGCTACTTATATGGTACAAATTTGACCACATCTTTTAATTTTCTACATGAAAAACAGCTTCCCTCTGAATAAACAGAAGAATGAAATTTACCTGCTCAACAATTTCGTGTCTTTGAAGGTTCCTTGAATATCCACCCTTTCCGGTGGCACAAAATGAGCAACGCAATGGACAGCCTACCTGCAAGATCAAAATGAGAAGAGCCAACCTGAAATTCCTTACAAGCTCATAAAACCAGCTTCAATGAGAAGGAAACTATAAATATGGCAGAAAGAAAACCATCCTCGGGTTAAAAAAAACCTGAGATGAGACACAGGCAGTGAGTCGCATTGAACCTTTCTTATCTCCAACTGGTATCCCAACAGTTTCAATCAATCTATTGTCTTGCAATTTTAGCAATAACTACAATATCAGCAAGAACCAGTTAAACAAGGAAGCAAAATCAACAATCATTAAAGAAAACTGCATAAATTGTCTCTTCCTGAAACATACAAACCCACCGAATCAAGTGACACAGAAAGACATAGCTTGTCTAATACCCCCATTCCCCAAGCTTTAAGCTTAAACATCAAACAGTTTTACTTGTATTTCAACAATTCATCAGAGTGTCTACAAGTAATTCAACACCAACCCATGACAATTTTATATCACTACATACCTACAGTTCAAGTGCTACAAGAAAACAAATAATGGGTGAAAATCTATTTATCTACAACTAAGGAAGCAAAAAGCATCATAACACAGAATGATGAGATTGAATAACTAACCTTAACCGTGCCATCAACTGCAGTAAATGTGCGATAAATGGGTGATCGCCCAACTCTCCATCCAGCTCCTTCAAGATCATTTCTAAATGCCAGAGGCACTGTTTTAGAATTTGAAAAGGAAAATACAAGTTAGCTAATTGAAAAGCACACACAGTGAATCCAAATTGAGTTCCAAAAATAGAACGTTGAGAAATAATGTGTATGCATCAAGAATGGAGAAGAAAGAAACATATACGAATAACAAAAAAAAATTTAACAAGTTTCAGCCAATTGAGTATAATTATGTGTAAACTCTAGCTAGATCACCACAATTTGTCACTTTAAACAAATCAACGTAACTTAAACATGATGTGTTCATCGAAAGACTTTCAAAAATTGACCATTTTCTTCCTGGAACTCCAAAATTGCAAGCACAACACAAACGAATACAACGAACACACATGGAGAAGCTAAACAAGTTTAGCAATACTCACATTGGCTAAAATCCTGGATTTCTTTGACTTTTCTCTGGTATAGTAGATGGTGAAGCTGCTTTCCTCTATAGTTTTGCTAAATGTACAAATTAAAACAACAGAAAACGAAAAATAATTTTTAAAAAAGTAACCAATTTCAATTTATTGCTTTCAGTCCATTTCACTCCATTATTTCTAACTCCCATAATTTTCAATACCTGGCCTAAGTCGACGGCGAGTTGTTGAAGCTCCGACTCGGACATACCGAGGAGGACTCGTGGGTCCACGTGCGACGCACGTGTCTCCGACGAGGAAGATGGTGGTACTTTCCCGGAGCAAGTTAAAGTGAAAGAGCAAGACCTAATGGCACGTGAGAAGGGTACGGAACACACATGGTGAACCAGCGCAGTTGAAGCAGCAATCATCTTTACTCTGAGGTTAGCCTAGAACCTCCTATACACCTATGGAACTAAAGCCTCAGAAGAACCTTGAACATTGTCTGGTCTCGAAATAATAATTAATTTTTGGGCTTTTGGGCAGGTTATAACCTTGGGTTAAAATTGTTTTTTTTTTCATTTTTAAGTCATCCAAATAAGCCCAAATAGAAATTGTTTTTAATTATGTATCATTATTATATAGAATTTATAAATTTTTATATACATTTAAATTTTTATTTAAATCAAATCTAGAAAAGCGATTACGTTGAATTATTATTATTATGTAACCCATTAATTTTTAAATAAAAAGTTAAAGTGAATAATAAATGTTTATATAGCTAGTCCTCTAACCTTATAAAAAAGGTTTTAACATATAATTTTAAAACATAAATATAAAAATATAAATTTTCTTTCATATGATAATTACATGTAAATGTGCAAGTTAATAATCTCGTTTATTTTAATTAATCCCTTCTATTAAATAAAAGTTGTTTTAGATGAATTTTAATTATTCAAAATAAGTGTCGTTCGTGACTTTTTATGCATGTTTATAATTTTACTTTCAAAATTACCTTTTAATTTCTCTCATATCTTGATTACACAGATTATATTTTCAAGACTATTCAACATGCAATTAATAAGGGTATATCAAACATTTCATTAACTTTCTTAATAAGTGTATATCCTTCTAAAACGACTTTTATTTTGGATAGAAGAGAGTATTATTTGGATTCTAGGTTCAAGAGAGTGTCAAAAGGAAAGAATGAAGAGAGTGCTTCCTTTTTATTTCTCACGCTTGTGTACATGATAATACAATATACACCAAAATGCAATCCGCAACTTTTCCATGGATGGAGTCAAATGTGTTCAAGTAAAGCTTCCTCTTTCATGCTTGGAGAGGTGAAGCAGAAGGCCGTGGATAACTGGCAGCTTTACCGTGAGAAACTCCGGTGGCGACGACATTTTTCTTTGAGTTTTTAGAGCTATTGTTATGAGCTTTTTGCGGGTTTTGACGACTCAAGCCCCTGGAACCTTCTTTATCAGTAGAGTCATGAAGCTGTTCCAATATTCTTACCACTTCCTCCATATTTGGCCTAAATCTTGGCTCCATTGATATGCACTGGACTGCAAGAGTAGCAGCTTTTAGTGCATTACTCATGGAATACTGACCCTCAATTCGAGCATCCATAACTTGAACAAATTTACGTTTGCTGCCAAGGTAAGGCCTTGCCCACTCAACCAAATTTTGTTCCCTGCCTGGCCTGTTCTTGTCTATAGCTCGCCTACCAGATAACATCTCGAGCATAACGACCCCAAAGCTATATACATCACTCTTTTTAGTTAGATGACCTGCAACGTAGGGGCAAATGAGCAGATAAAGAATCGTAAAACTGAGAAGCTAGGCCATGGAGTTATTGATGGGGAATGCCAACTCTGAACTTAACAAACTAGTAATTGAAAAGATACCTGTGGCCATATACTCGGGAGCTGCATATCCCAATGTACCCATGATTCTTGTGGAGACATGGCTTTGACTACCAATTGGTCCATCTTTAGCCAATCCAAAATCAGAAAGTTTAGCATTAAAGCTCTGTCATATTACCATGAAAAGAGGCTGCATTAGACAGGATTTGAATACTAGACCACTTTATAATCTTCAGAAACAAGCATTTTTCACATACCGAATCGAGCAAGATATTAGAGGCTTTAAAATCTCGATATATGACTTTGGCCTCGTCGCTGTGAAGGAAAGCCAGACCTTTCGCAGCATCTAGTGCGACCTTCATGCGAAGATTCCAGGAGAGAGGTTGGAAGTAAGAAGCCCCTGATCCAAATATCAATTTGTTTTAAAAGAAGATTCTAAACATTCAAGTTCATGGAATACATTGCTACTTCTACTAGAAGCTTGAAATTTTGAGTATCACAATCAACTCACTTCTGAATAAATGATTCTCCAAACTGCCTTTCGGCATAAACTCATAGACCAGAAGTCGGTGATCATCTTCTAAGCAGTAACCAATTAGTTTTACAAGATTGGGATGATACAGTTGGCCCAGATAGTTAATCTCTGCCTGAAATTCAAAGACGACCAGAAAGCATAAATCAATGAAATATCAGTTTGGTATAGTCAAAGCCTTAAAACTCGAACTCTAACAAATCACATTGACAAATTCGAATAAATGTGCTCGATGTCAATGCACATTGCACAAAGAAATGTTTGAATGAACCTTAACTAAGACAATTGTTTCAATTGTATGAACAAATAGATAGAACAAAACTGAGCAGAAGGTACACTGACCAGCCATTCCTGATGACCTTGAAAACTTTCTTGGTTAAGCTTCTTTACTGCAATAATCATGCCCGTCCCGGCCTTGACCGCTGTTAATGAATGCTCGTCTATCCACCCTTTAAAGACACAACCAAAACCACCTTCACCTAATACACTATCTGGGCGAAAGTTTCTAGTGGCTGCTTTAAGATCACTAAAGGAAAATTTCTTCAAATTGTCAGACTGCAAGATTTCACCCTCTGTACGAGGAGTTGATGATGGTCCAGTAGAGGGTACTTTGCTACTTGACTCGCTCCTATCATTCCCATCTTTACTAGTATTTTTTGAGTTTGCACCTGCAGATTTTAATATCATAGTCCATTAGCTCTTTTATTATCAAAAAAGATTCAACTTTTTTCACTAAGCTACTCACAAGCTCCACAACAATTAAAAGTGAGCAATGAAGTAAAGAATAGAAGAGGAAAGAACCACAAATTTCAGAAAACCTAGTGAAGATTGCAACAAATTCGAGAAAACTAAAGCATGAGACGATTGAGAAGTAAAATATTCAGCTAAACGACAGGCAGAAACGGTATGGTAATGAAAAGAAAAAGAAAAGAGAAACCAATTTCAGGATCATTGTTTTCCTGCACTTTCCAATCTTCTCCCGGCAACCAAACAGAGCATCTATATCTAACCCCACTGGTGACGGATAGAGAGAACAAAATAACTATTTCAACCAAAGAAACTCCCTCCCGTGAACTGTTCTTCACAAACTAAAGGCTCCATTTTCAGCAGCAGATTAAAAACTAAAAAATATCCTATCTTTAACCACCAAACTCAAAGATGAATCAATAAAGGAGTGAAATTCGCAAAGTATACCAATATGAAATGGGCTCTCAGCTTTAATTCGCGCACTAAAACAGGACCCCATGATCGAAAGCTTAAAGTTCTTCAATTCCAGACCAACCCCTGATGATAACTGACAAACCCGAGCTCAATGACAAGTTTTGACCAGAAACAGAAGATAAGCTTAGAACCCGTGAGAAAAGAGAACAATCCAGGTGTGAATCCAGAGCATTCAGATTTGAAAGACAGTTGTTCCCCACCAAAAGAACCGCTTTCGTACTTTGACTGATTTCTAAAATAGTTAAACAAACAAGTGAGAGAGATTAAAATTAAAAGAGAGGCTGTGAGAGAGAGCAGAGGGCCAAAGCATATTGGACAGATTGGCTACACTTCGGTGTTTTAATTGTTTGTTTGGCTTCTGGGAAAGTTCTGTCCAACACCCTCTTCGCGAAGGACAAAAGTTTAAATTATTGACTTGGCCTCTACCTTTGTGTTGTTTATCCCAAGTTGGCAAACAGAGACAGACACCTGCCCTTGAGAATCTTCGGATTTTTACTTCCTAATAGATTTCTTTGTCTGAATTATACCCCATAAGTACATTTCAAACTCGAAATCTCAATATCGAGGAAGAAGAAACAAATTAAAGCTTTTAATCTATGGAAGACAGAGTTCGACAGTAATATCTAAGTTTTGAAAAAGAACCATACCGTTAATCTTTATAAGATTAAAATTGTAAGTGTGCTAGAAAAGTACAAAGTTCGACTTACTACAAAATAAACCAGTTAAATTTAATGAAAATAAATTTAAATTTATTTTTAAATCAAATTAATCCAAAATGAAATATATTTAATTAAATTTATTATGAAGTATTTATATTTGATATTTTTTTCAAACTTAAACTCAAAATTAAAATTGATTTGATTTATTGTCGTTATTGATTAAGATATTATAAATTTTATGTAATTAATAATGAGATAATATGTATACGCGTTAAATTTAATATAATTAATGAATTTGAATATCACTTTTTTTTAATTCTCAAATGTTGAATGCATTAATTGAAAGCTTGAGAATGGAGCACATCAATTTTTAAACCATTGACAATTCTTAGTTTAGAGATGGCCAGTCGTTTTCTGGAATGTGGAAAAGGGAAAAAAAATTTGGGTTTGAAAGTTTGAGAGAAATAGAAGGATTATAAAATAAATATTTTTTGTTGAATAATTACTAATATATGTTTTTTAGTAAATTATTTAAGGTGTTAACATTCATAATTAAATGATATTTTTAAACTTAAATGATTGTCCAGACTCTTAAAAGTTTAAGTGCGTAATCTTTTAAAAACAAAGAACTAAACATTAAAAATTATAATTTATAAATATATATTTCTGAATAAATTATTTAATAAGTTAACAATACAAAATTAAATAACACGTTCAATCTAAATAATCTTTAAAAAACTACAATCTCTTAAACTAAAAAAACTTAATCCTTTAAAGTTTACACTTAAAAGTTTATTTAGAAACTCTATTATAATAACTTAAACTAGACCGTTAAGGATGGTCGAGTTGGTGAACTAAGAAACATAAGGTTAAAAAATTTTGTGTTCGAATCACTTTATTTGCGTTATTTCAATTGAATCTATCGTATAGAACTTGTCTTATGCAAAATATCCATTTGACAATTTGATATGATTTATAAATTATTGCGTTCAAAAATAAAATTAAACTAGCCCCGACATATATTGCTTCTTTTCATAATGACTTCTTAGATGTTTGTGACGCAAAGGTAAAAGTACACATCGTTATGCATGGCGTTTGACTTTTCGTAGTCATTAAATGCATGCCTGTATTGCCTTTCTTTCAAAGCTATCTCTAGAAATGCATTGACCATTTAAGGCGTCCTAGAGATTGATGAATCACAAAAAGAGACCATTCCCATCAATGTTCCTTATCTTTGATTGGTTGGTGGATAAGACTTTTTCTGCATGCGACTAAGACTCCATCAAACTTGTCATTTTGTCAAGAGTTTACTTTATATTCATAATGATTGAAAATAACCACTTTAAGATCAACTCATGCCATAAAGGTTTTTTTCTGGTAAAGGTGTTTTTGTGATATCATGACAAATTCCATGTAACTTGACAATAGGTTGAGTGTAATATGCCCTTAAGGGATGTGGCTAGATGGTTGAGAGCATGGCTTAATTTTGGTTAGGTTTCAGGTTCGATTCCTTGCTAGCCCCTCTTGTAAGAACCTGGGGCAGCTGAGATTTTACTTATGGGTAGAGAACTAGTGAGGCCCTCTGTGATAGGGTGTAGCCGCTTGGCCCTCTGCTGAGGTGTAGCCACTTGGCCTTTTAAGAGGTGAGCCCGCTTGGTCTGCCTGTGGGGTTTCCTCGAATCCCAAAAAAAAAAATGTAATTTGTTTCTTCATCTTAAAAAAAACAGAAGAAATTGATCGTGACACATTCACTAATTTGATTAATTTAAAATTTTAAAAAAAATTTTATGAAATATTTTGCCTGGGTAACAATTTATTTGATGCAAATATCGCTTGCAAATTTCATCCTTATAAGAAAAAGGCTAAATTACATTGAACTTTCTTGTGATTTAAAAATTAAAAAAATAAATTCTAAATATTTTAAAAGTTTATTTATGATTTCATAAAATATCAATTATGTTTTATACAAAAATAACATTAATGAACATATGATATAAACAAATGTAAACTTATTAAATATTACTAACAAAATGATTTAACTTATTTCTTAAATTTAACTCGAACTAAAATAATAACTATTATAATTATTTTAAATTATTAGGTTGAGTCGAATTTATTTATTTCAAATTGAATTTAAAAGATAAATCAAATCATTATGTTAATAATATTTAATTAATTTACGTGTAATTTTTATTATGTGTGTTTTATAGTTATTTTTTAACAAAACTCAATAACTCTCTTTGACCTAGAAATATAATCAAGTTGATCAATGTTACAGTAAATTCTTTGTTTACCACTCTTTTCGTGTTCAGTGACGTCAAAGTGGTTTTACCTTTACATGATGGGGACCTCGAGTCTGGATTCAACACCCTCTTAAATTGCATTCCCAAGTACTACTGTACCAACTAATGCATCTCATGATTTGACATTCGTTGACTCCATCGTTAGCTTGAACTCGTCGCAGGACTCAACTGATGTTGACTTGGAGGGTTCTTTACTAAGTCAAACCTGAAATTAGATTTTCCTTGATTCTACAGCCTGGAAAAATAGTACTCCACATGAGCTGGATGATATGGACTCTCTGAGGTCATATCCTGTACCCAATACGTTTGCTTGAACCTTATCTGTTACAATATCAACCAGGTGACCAATTTAACATCAATCTTTCTCGTAGTAGTCTGCAACTTACTTGACGAATTATCGATTCAAAGTCAGAGACGAAATTAAATGGTTGATGGGGTTTTGATAATACTTGGAGAATGCACCTAGAGATTTGACCTCAAAGATCTCCAGTAAGCACTTCATGAACCACTTTAGTCCACCCCCTAAAGAGCAACATTCAAGAAAATTGAAGAATCCTTCCCCGGGTTTGAAGGGAAGAAGGTGGTAAGGTGTAGTATTCAGGAGATAGGAGAACTGATTCATAAAGTTTCACTTCACTGTACTGTTAGCTTTTAGGAGCATCTTTACAATTATGGTCAAAGCTAATCCAAAAGTATAGTAAATCAAGGGTATTAAGTATTAACACTTATTTTGGATAATTTACTTGACGATTTACTGATTCAAAATTAAAAAACGAGCTCAACTTAAATGCTTCTTGGGGCTTCTTACATAGTGCAAACCCAACGTATAGTGCTTGGAAATACTTGAGGACTCCTTGTATGCATTCGAACTCAAGATCTACAGCACTTGGAAACATTTGGGGGGTCCTTATGAACTCCTTAAACTGCTCCCAAAAGAGCAACATTTAATAATATTGAAGAATCATTACCTGGGTTTGGAGGGAAGGGAAGAAGGTGGCAAAGTGTTAGTATTTAGGATATAAGAGAACTGATTCATAAGGTTTCACAAGTTTACTGTACCGTGGATCGTCCCTACTATTATGGTCGAAGCCAATTCAAAAGTACAGTAAATGAACGTATTAACACTTATTTCGGATAAATTACATGGATAAGTTACTTGATCAGCTAAATATTCAAAATCAAGGAATAACTATATTTATTCATACTCGAAATCAAAGTAAGCTTATGATCTTATAACTATATTTATTCATGCACAAAACCAAAGTAAGCTCATGATCTTAGTACAGTAAGTCGAACTTATTTCCTCAGAGATATATACGTCTAATTGAGCAAGATGAACTCTATAATACAATCCAAGAAGAGAATTTTAGCATAGAAAGGTCACTATATATGGATAGTACCAAATGTTCAGGCACCTTTCTTCACTTCAGCTGACTTAATAATGTCAATGAACTCAGGCTGATGAACCAAAATAAGGAAAAAGTTAGTCAAGATGAGCAAGTGTGACAGTGGAGAAGAAAATGGGAGCAATCAATAAGCAACTCAGTCTTTACTTTTAGAGAAGCTCCACCGACTAAAAAGCCATCAACATCCGGCTGCGCGGCCAATTCCTTGCAATTTGCACCATTTACTGACCCTGAAACAAATTCGTGTTTAAGAATCAAATAGAAACATTGGATTTTTGGACATGTAAGGCATCACAGGGTTTATCTGCAATGTTCTTTTCTAATCATTGGCTAAGATTGATCTATAACTTCAAGCTATGGCATTTAAGCTGAACTGTAGGCTATCATAGGAGGAGCATCTTTTTATGGAAAGTTCAGTATTTTAACAGTTCATTCCCCTACTGATATTAGGAGAAAAACAGAAGATACTTCTTTTGCTTAATCCATTCCTTGATTTTCTTTTGAATATAAGCAGCTTAGAAGAAGAAGGATTTTGCAGGATTGAGCCGATATGATAGGTTATGGAGTCGATGTTGGTAGGTGCATTGTAGTCAAATACAATCAGTGAGATAAAGAAAAATTGAACAAATGTATAAAGCTACTACCTCCATAAATAATTCTTGTTGTTGCAGCAACCTCAGGGCTGGTGTTTGCATGAAGCCATTCCCTCAGCACAAAATGTACCTATTTTAATGATGATTTGACAGACCTACTTCAAATGAAAATTGAGAAAATTCTGTGCAGCACCATGCACTTCCAAAGGTTAAGTATCCCAACTCATATATCATCTACAAAATTACACCATGAAAATGGAAAGCAAGCAAACAGATAAATGGATCGTCGACATCTATCAACTGTAATTTACTTGAGCCTTATCAGAAAAATCATTGCAATTATCCCAATAATATCAGCTCTTGTATGAGAGATAATGGGGAACAAGATGATGTCGCTTACACAAGACACAATATCAAACAATGAACCAGAACTGGACTTACTTCCTGTGCCTGAGCAGGAGTTGCAACCTTCCCTGTTCCAATAGCCCACACTGGCTCATAGGCCAAAACAACATCCGCCCAATTTGAAATTCTTTCTGCCATGAAAGTATATTCAAGTGAATCATAAAAGCATTAAATCATGGGAAATACTAAAGCAACATGCAACTAAATATTGCTTTTTTACATTAAAAGTCAAGAAATTTTCATAAATGGGGAAATTCTAGCAAAACACTGCAAATTCCGTCAAAACATAGAAAGGAAAAGTTTTTGCAATTAGTAGGACAGCTAGAGATAGTCATCCCTCTAAAATTTATCACAAATGACATGGACCAAAAAAAAAAAGGGATGAAAAAAAAAGATGACACTATCAACAGGTCTACTCATAGATCAGAAGAGAATGCTGTTACGCTATGGAGCAACTTTCAACTGCTCAGAAGTTGTTGGCCAGCAGTTTTGTAGGATTGTATATAGTGCTGGCAGTTATGGCCTGACCCCATAGGGGTTGCGGCCTGAGCCCAGCCCATGGCCAAGTGCAACTGTATATACCTGCAATTGCTTTCGTTTGTGCAGCAACCACATCCATGGTGGAACCTGCTTCTCTCTGCTCAAGAGTCTCCCCAACACAAGCAATGACTTTCAAACCTTGAGCAAGTGCATATGCAACCTTATCTCCAACAAACTAAATTGAAATGCACCAAGATAGAATAGTCAAGTATAAGCATAGTGTCAGAATTGGCAGTTAAAGTATCAACTGGCATCACCATGAACAAACGGTTGCCATATGTGTTCATAGCTTCTTACCTCATTTGATTCTTTTAAGAGGAGTCTTCTTTCAGAATGACCAAGAATAACCCACGGAATATCCAAATTCACCAGCATCTCTGCACTGTAAATTACTGAAATGTGAGCACAAACATTTAATGCCTTGTTTATGTGGATTTAAACAATGAACTTGTGGGGAAAAAAAATCACTAGAATGAGTTTCTAGTGGTTATATCAGTAACCTCATTTTTGTTCTCTAGAATTAGCAACTAGGTTCTCCTTAAAGTAGGGATAAAGGCCTTCAAACTAAGCATTATGTCCGCAATTTGTGACTTGTAACGAAACGAAACCCTCTTTGGTAGACCCTATTATTCACTAGACAATTGAAATGAAAACTCTTAACTTGTAAAGAAACAAAAAGTATAAGCATTACACTACAAATGGAAATAAGAAACTAGTTAGGCCCAGCAGCATTAAGATGTAAGCTATTACAATCAAATTTGAGCATACCTAACCTCCCCAGTGAAGGCCCCTCCTTTCTTGACCCAGCAATTTTGTGCAGCAACATGAAAATCAGGCCTCAACAAGCTCTTCACCATTGGAAGGAACACAAATGGAGGACTTATCACAACATCTGGAAGAAAAAAAGAAAAAAATTCACCAGTATATCAAATTGTGTCAGCGATCCTCAAATCGCATGGCTAATCATAAGATTGGACGACTGATTAGCATTTCACTTACCAACAACATCTGGAGGTGGCACCTGAGCCTCATTGAGAGTGGGTACACTATCTTCTTCACTTCTTCAGTAGTTCCATTCTGCATACATTCAGTTCACATCAACACCTTAAATTAAGAACTTTGTTGGAAATTCACAAGTAGAGTTATCCCACATCAAAACGAGAATACATAAAGATAGAGCTCAAGACCTATTTCCTTTGGGTTGAGATATGATTTCTCTCGTTATATATAAACTCACTTGAAACTGGTCCAATGTTTTCCTAAGACCCCTTATAACTCATCGGAGGGACTTAGTTCCATATAAATGGATTCAATCGTAAGGTAGAGAAACAAGTACAAAAATAGGACTTATAACTCATTGATCCCAACTCCCTTAGAGCTCATCAATCCCAGTAGAACCTGGACCAATTTAGCAGCTACCCAGTAAAGTTATACATATCCAAATCCAACATCTGATGTCCTCAGGTACTACATATTCATTATACATACACCCTTTTACTTAATATGTCCAAAACAGACAGAATTTGAATACATTAAAAGAAACATAAAACGTTGTAAACAGAACTATGGAATTGAAAGCTCACGCATTTCCAGTTGCCCCCGACGAAAAACTTCCTGGCCATGTCTCTGACTTCAATTGTTTTCCTCGCTATCCCAAATATGGATCAGTCTCGAACTTCGCTTTGGCTTTGTAGTTGATATTTTATAATACTTGCTCGATCATTTCGCGGTTATGGATCATACGATACGAGGCACTGCATGACCAAAGAATTCTTTCAAATGACTGTTGTATCCCCTATCCCCCGAAGCATCGAACGTCACTTTTAGATTTTCAAGTACCAAACCGATGGGTAGTTGCGTAAATTGGTGCAAGGTTGTCAGGTGGTATCTTTTTGCTTTATGAATTAGTGCGCGTGGGCCGTTGCGTCGTATGGAAGAATGAGTGGTGCTGAGTAGATAGGGCATGATTGATGAGTCATCGATCACGGAATTTCGTTATTATTATTTTTGTAGCATTAGGACAATAATGGATCGAATTAAGTTATATTAAATCGGATTAATCTCTCAAAAAGTTTGTGCAATTCACGTTTATTTTAAATACAATTATTTGAATTAAAATTTAAACAACTCAAATTAATTATAAATTTAATATATAATTCAATCGATTTCAACTAATTAAATATTTTAAATTTAATTAAGTTGAATAAGATTAAATCGAATTGGAATTAATCAAAATAGTACATTATGGTTTTTAATTTTTTAAACATATAGAATTAGACAATATTAATTTGATAACAGATAGTCATATTTTTCAAATTTTTAAATTAATTTTAGGTTAATCTCCAATTTAAATTTCTATTAATAACTTTACCTAAATCCCTTGAGATATTAAAAATATCCCAAATCTTAATATAATGTATGTATATATTCTAATTGTTTAATGACCTCGAATTATCATTTAAAGTTTTACTTAGGGTTAAAGATTAAATGGGTATATATCTTTTCTATTAACTTTTTTGTCAACTTTTTCTTTGACTTAACTAATAAAAAGTATATTTCTACTTAATAAAATATGATTTTTTAAATATTAATTTATAAACATGTATTCAAAATGAGTCCAACTATTTTTCTTAAAATGTAATATATTATTATCCAACTTGGTTAAAAAAAACTGAATTTTTAACTAAATTATATATAAATATATATGTATAGTATTACACGAAAATATAAATAAATATAGACATGGTACATAAAATCTTATTCAGTAAATCAATTGGAAGAAGTTAAATTATTTTTAGAGATGTTAAATTATTTCATCATCTCTGTAAAAAATTATCATTTTTCGTATAAAAACAATATTCTAATTTGTTCTTTCAAGTATTAATTTATTATGTAATGTGAAGAGAAATTAATTATAAACTACTATTTAACCACTAATTTTTGAATGCATTTTAAAATACTTAACAATTAATAAAATATTGGGTAATTTATTTGCAATTTGAATAATAGAATGTTAGTTTTGAGATTTGACGGCGAACGGTGGTTGAGCTCAGGATAAACTCAACCCACTTCGAAATCAACAGATCATGGGATTTCAAATCGACTTTAAGTTTGGGGTTTGTGCCTCGACATAATGGATAATTTGTTTGATGAATACAAATAAATTGACCAAGTGTCATTACTACGTAATACTTATCTTCTACTTAATTTAGCTTATTTAATTATTAACGACAAATAAATTGAAAAATTGGATGATAGTTTTGAGATTTGAGCTTGAATGGTAGCTAGGCTATGGACTTAACCTGTTTTGAAGTTAATGGATCAGAATTGATTTCATCGAATTTTAGATCAATTTGAGGCAGAAGACCGACTCAAGGATTAGTCTGCTTAATTCGTCCCACCTAAAATAATTCAAAACCAAGCAAAACAATGTTATCTTGGGAAGTTTGGCCGAAACGATATCTTTTGGGCCAATTTGCTCGTGTACAAGTCCTGTGATGCAAAGTTAACACTTGGGATAGAGTCCAATTTGGGATATCCTTTGGCGTGTCGTTTGGGGTAGTTTGGCACATTATTTTTTCCCACTAATTTTAACAACAAAAATAGAAATCTCCAGATTTGGCGCGAAATGATTCAAAGTTGGTTACACTGCTTTTTTTTGTCATCATTTAAGCTTCAGAAACCTTGTCAGTTTATGTTTAAAGAAATGGCAGGCCAATCTGATTCTCAACTCTCTCCCTCTCTCTCTCTCTCTCTCTCTATATATATATATATATCTTTCTATCTCTACATCTCACGTTTTGCATTTGAAATGTATCTATTTTTGGAGTCTAGATCCTCTGTCCAATATTATGATGTTTTATTGTATCCAATAAATCTCAGCCATTTATTTATGTGGGTCCCGCATAGGTCCCGCATGGTTCCCGCAAAATAAATGACTGAGATTCTTTTTTTTTTTTTGGACATTAAATGACTGAGATTTTATGAGACAGAATAAAACAGGATAATATTAGACAGAGGATCTGAATTTCTACTTTTGTAGATGATTTGCTTAGATTGAGTTCATTGCCAAAGTTGAATTGGCGTGAGATTTTTCCAAATCTGGAGATGGATTCCTCAAATTTCTCTGTTCATTTCTCTGCTCATCGCTCTCTCTACCTCTCATCTCTCTTTATATATATTTGATAACAGCTCATCCTCCTAATTTTTCGATTGTAATATCATCCTACTCTAAATAAGCATTACACATATCTCATCTTCTTAGATCAAATTAAATCATGCATTATTTGATTATGTAATTTAGATTGTATCATATGCAAATAGACTTAACTTATCTCCAATCATGTATGAGTACATCAATGAACATACAAAAAATCAATACACTATTATATATTTCAAAATTCTCAACTTCTATTTTTTTTTCATTTTTTCCCCTCTGTAACATCTACTATCCATACACAGTCTATTACACTGCTATACTACAAGCACACTCAAGATTCTTGTCAATTTCACAAATCCTATGTTTTTGTTCCTCAATGTACTTCTCCATACCTCTGAAATCAACGTCGTCGGCATCCTTGTTCTCAAATATTTTCTAAATTATTTACGTTGGATTCAGTGTCTCCTACTCATATTCATTGAAATTTATGTCTTCAAAGCAAAAGTTGTATTTCTTTTCCTACATCTACTAGAGTATGTACTGCACCTCTTCAACTTATTCATTGTGCATTTGGGGACCATCATTTGTGTTAATCCCTTTTGGTTTAAGATATTTAATAATTTTATTGATGATTTTAAAGGTTACATCTAAATTTTTCCTCTCGATCATAAGCCTAAAGTATTATAAAAAATTTCAATTTTCAAAACCACTGTTGAGAACTTATTCTTAACAACAATCAAAATGTTTCAATATGATGGAAATTTTGACATTTCTTTTGAATTTCTTATCCCCACACCCCACAACAAATTTTGTTGTGTTGTTAAATTCGTCACATAAGTGAAACAGGAATCACTCTTCTTGTTCTCAACTCTCTTCCTAACAGATTTTGATATGAAATCTTTTCCACTGCTGTTTACCTTATAAGTCTTTACCATCATCTACCTTATATTTCAAATCTCCTCATGAATTTTTGATCATCGCTTCTCCGAATCTTACTCATCTTCATGTTTTCTGGTGTATATGTTATCCTTTCCTTGCTCACACTTAACCTGATAAACTTACACATAAATCCATCCCTTGTGTATTCCTTGGCTATGTCCCCAGCTATAAATGATACAAATGCTTGGATCCCTTCGCAAACAAAATTTATCTTTCCCGACATGTTCGATTTCTTGAAAATCAATTTCTTCCCTTCCATCCAAACTCCTTCTCCTCTTCTACCACCTCTCTCTCTTTACCATTACAAATTCAATTATTACCTGCTCCTCCACCATTATCTAGTTCTCCTTTCTCACCAGTCTTCGCTACTTCTTCTTTGCCCATACCCCCGTGTCCTCTCCTTTGTCTATTCCACTTGTTCCTCAATCATCATCTTTCTCTACACATCTAACGGTCACTCTCACTTGAGACAACACTCGACCTTTGAAAAAATTTCCTAACCATATTACTAACTACACTATTGTTCCTCCGTCTATTTATCGAGATCTTACTTCTTTCACTCATGTAAACAAATTTTCTCACCAGTGACAAGCCTTACTTGGTGAGTTCAAAGCTCTCCATCACAACAACACTTGATCCCTTATTTCCCCTCCTCCAGGTGTAAATATTCTCAGGTATAAGTGGGAATTCCGTACAAAACTTAAACCTAATGGTTC
>JAOTBA010000003.1:30883150-30897667 GCA_025629845.1 Erythroxylum squamatum | reverse complement strand
ACTTATTCTTATAAGTTTTACTTCTTATTTATTATATACCGGTTTTATAGCGGTTCACTACCGGTTGAACCTCTAAATCTTAAACCTTTTCTTCGACCGATTCAATGTCCGGTCTGATTTTTAAAACATTGATAACTAATAAGTCTAGACGCACACCATCACCGCCAACCAGACAAAGGCGGTAATAATTTCCCCAATAGTGGCCTTTTAAAAGTAAGTAAAAACTGGAACCCGGTTTTTGACTGGCAAAGCCAACGTTGTCTAACCGCCGCTTTACAACCGGAACAAATCCAATCACTTACTCACGACCACGTTGTAACGTTTACGTGTGGATCAAAAACACACGTTTTGTCCGTAACAAAAAACACACGTCTTGTCTGGACCAATCAATCTTAGTCTTAACCGACCAGACCCATATTTGCAATTTCTATTTTTGTCCTGGTGTAAATTAGTATTTAGTACTGTTATTTCTGTTTTTATTGTAATTTTTGTAATTCTAGTTTTCTATTGTTAGTTCTTAATATACTTGTGGTTATTAATATTAATGTATTAGACATTTATTACTAAAGATAATAAAATAGTAAACAAACGGAAGATATAAAATAATTAGATAAATTAATAAATAACAATTTTAAATTTTATTTTTTTATATAATATTTTTATCAATAGATATCATTGATAAATTTATTATGATTATTAAATTAATAATTAATTAATTACCTATAAAAGCTTTTCATATTTCTTATAAGTAGTTATATATTATTTATTTAGTTAATAATAGCAAATAACTTTTGAAAATGAAAATAAGTAATTAAAACTTGTTTTAAAGTTCTCATAAAATAAAAAGTTAAATAAAAGAAAAACCAAAAAATGGAGGGATAAAAATTGAATCTAAAGCTCCTGTAGTCCTGTCTGTTTCTTCTTGTCCATGTTTGACACGGAAATACAAGAGCATCTGTCAAATAGGCTCTATCAGGCTTAAAGTAGCTTCAATCTAACCTTAGCTGTTTCTATAACCACATCGGTTCTTTTATTTATACACACGGTTTGTTCGCTGTCTCTATCTCTTGTTTCCAAGTTCTCCAAGGAACTGTGAACAATGAAAGCCGCGACCGCCGTGCTCTTCCTTGTAGCCACCTTCCTCCACCTCTCAAACTCCGCCTTGGGGATAGGTGTGAACTATGGTACCTTAGCCAACAACCTTCCACCACCAGCCCAGGTGGCAAACTTCCTCAAAACTCAAACAATCATCAACAGCATCAAGATCTTCGACGCTAACCCTGACATTCTTCGAGCTTTTGCCAACACCAATATTACCGTGACGGTCACCGTCGGTAATGGAGATATTCCTGCTCTTTCTAATCCCAGGAATGCTCGTCGATGGGTTGCAAATAACATCCAACCCTTTTACCCCCAGACACGGATTAATCGGATCGCTGTTGGTAATGAAATCTTGTTGTCCGGTAATAAGGAATGGATTGCCAATCTTGTCCCTTGCATGAAGTCACTCCATCATGCTCTTGTTCTTGCAGGAATCAATAATGTTCAGGTACGTGAAATGCTTCTCTTATATAAGACATGGCATCAAATCTTTGTTTTGGAGGTTTGCAAAATGTTTACAAACAATCTAAGGTGATTGTGATAGAATATTTTCCTTTTCTGTTTCTGGTCATGACATATTCTGTTTTTGTTTGGTACAATGGCAAAAGATAGGCTTGGAATGATCCAAGCACCGAAATTTTTAGAATTTGAGCAAGTTTAATCAAACAATTTTCATTTTTTAAACAAAACAATGTTTCTTTAGTCACCCCAAATTGGTTTAAATTAAGTGTCAAACTTTAAATTTAATTAAAATGCAATTTGTTTTTATTAAATTCAACCATAAATAGAAAAAGAATTGGGTTTGAATTCTGCACCCAACCTAGTCGGATTTGAACTTGATATTTTGGCCATTGTCAAGGCAATCTGTCTTGAACGTTAAGACACAGAATCAATAAGCAAGTCAAGATTAATCAAAGACATCCTGAAACTTAATTAGTGCATACATGTATTATTGTCAGGTTTCAACGCCACAGGCTCTCTCATTCCTTTACAATTCTGTGCCACCAAGCAATGCCCGGATCAGAGTTGGCTACCAGAAGACCATCTTCGCACCAATGCTCCAATTTTTACGTGAGACCAAATCACCTCTCATGGTTAATCCCTATCCTTACTTCAGCTACGCTCCGAAAGTGGCCAACTACATACTTTTCCGGCCAAACCGTGGTCTCCGTGACAGATTCACCGGCATAACCTACAGTAACATGTTCGACGCGAGTATGGACGCTGTATTCTCGGCGATTAAAGCTATGGGGTACGGTGATGTGGACATCGTAGTGGCAGAGACAGGTTGGCCGTCGCTCGGCGATCCTGACCAGCCTCAGTGTACCGTGGAAAACGCAGTTTCATATAATGGGAATCTGATCAGGCGTGCCATTTCAGGAGAGGGTACTCCACTTATGCCCAAGAGGCGGTTTGAGACTTACATCTTTGCCTTGTTCAATGAGAATCTGAAACCTGGAAGTACCGCTGAGAGGAATTGGGGCTTGTTCAGACCAGATCTTACCCCAGTTTACGATGTTGGAATCATGCGAAACGGACAGGTATGGTTGTGTTCCTATTTCTTGTCTGCTTTAATCGTAATTGTAATAATCGTAATCACCCATAATCCGTAATTTGAAGTCTCGGAATAACTCCCAACATATGAGTAGTGTGCTATTGGGAATCAAGAAAATGATTGAAATAACACCTAATTATATTGACACAAACCCCTAAAGAGGCTGGAGATCACCTGTACCATATTGTGTGGCTGGTAATGGATGTCACAGGATAGGCATTGATCTGTTCCTCTCAAAAGAACGTGATCATATTCCCATATTATTAAAGTATTCTAAACCTGCAGGATGCTTTGACTTTTTTGTTTAGACTTTCACTTCATTTTTCTGATTTTGCATCTTACATGGTAATGACAACATATGGATCGAGATGGACCAAAATCTCCTAAGGTTTGAGTCCGAATAAGCTCAATCCGATTGAATCTGAAAAAGATGGTTCAAATTGAGCTCTAGATCAACTCAAAAACAAGTTTTTAAATCTTTGAGAGTTTTGATTTTTCTTAATATTAAAGAAGAGGGTTAGAATTTTGAA
Organism: Erythroxylum squamatum; assembly: GCA_025629845.1. Taxonomy (NCBI): domain Eukaryota; kingdom Viridiplantae; phylum Streptophyta; class Magnoliopsida; order Malpighiales; family Erythroxylaceae; genus Erythroxylum; species Erythroxylum squamatum. The sequence goes on along the minus strand of JAOTBA010000003.1, from coordinate 30,894,481 downwards.
TTATTACACATATATACTTTGAAATTTTGTCTTATGCGTACTCCAAAAAGTAGTGACTGGAGATTTATTCGTTTATTGCTATTTCTAACTCTACACAGGGTGGTCCTGGAGGTCGAGGAAACCCAACACCAGTTCCAGTAGCAGGCAAGAAATGGTGTGTGGCAAAAGCAGAAGCAAGTGAACAAGCTTTGCAATCTAACATAAACTATGGGTGCAGCCAAGGTGTGGATTGTAAGCCGATTCAAGCTGGTGGTGTTTGCTTCGATCCTAACAATGTCAGGTCCCATGCATCTTTCGTCATGAACTCCTACTACCAGACTCACGGTCGGAACGACTTCAACTGTGATTTCAGTAACACTGGCGTCCTCACCACCTTAGACCCAAGTAAGTTTTCTTTCGTAATAAATTTAAATACTTTTAAATTTTTTTATTTAAGTGTTTGAATTTTTAAAAAACTCAGAAAAATTCAGTTTAATTAGTGTTTTTTCTTATAAAATGTATCAGTCTAAAATTAGGATAGAATAATGAAATCTATTTAAGTCCAAATTGAACAAATTTTCAGTTACCAGAATTACTTGAATTTTAATAATTTAAATCAATATTATTTTAATTTATAAATTTAAAATTAAGATTAAAATAACATTATTTTAATTAATTATAGTAAAATAACATGATTTTATGGTGAATTAAACGTAAATGGATCCAGCTCAAGCAATGAATTGGTATCCCTACTTGGAAGGATTATGTGAAAATAGATAGCTGTATAATTCGTTTAGATATTAATTTTATATACTATTTAGTAACGCTTAATTAATTTTTTTTTAAAATTAAAAAATAACGCTTTTTAATCCATTATCCAATAATTTCCTGTGCTCCTGTCCTGACCTTGCAAGCAATACTTATCGTTATCCCTTTTCTTTTGGTTTCTTTGTCACAGGTCATGGTTCGTGCAAGTTCCTTTAGGACAAATTTCGAACACTAGCTAGGCATACACGGTTTCCTGGGATGTGTCTTTTTCATTTTTCTCTATTTGTTTCATTGAAATCTGAAATATCCCCTTATACGATGATTCTTTGTAGCAAAAATAATTGAAAATCACATTGTAACAAAGCAATTTGCTTGGGAATGTATCCTCCAAGGCGAATTTGATATTACCAAGTTCTATATAGTTGGGCTCATCTGTTATTGGGTTGAAATCTGATAAGAAGAAACGTTTTTGGGTTTGACCATAGGTCCATAACCAATAAACAAAAAGACCAAAAAATTTTGAATATGAAGGAGAATTATTATCTTCATTATTATCGAATAACACAAATTAAATAAAAGGCTAAACTTATTGAGACCCCCTTTAGTTTGATTTTTTAATTTTAATTTTATACTTTAAAAATCATCACTTATTTCGTATACTATTGTTTAATTATCATACAATTCCTTCTTAACACAGTATTAAAAATTTTAAATTGAAATTGTATTGTAATACTATTTTATAATTATTAGTTACCAAAAACAATAAACAGAATATAATGAAAAGAATTATGTGATAGCTAAATTATATTATATATAAGTACACTATAATTTTAAAAATGCAATAATTAAAACCAGATCTTCAGTTTCCGTGACTCAGCAGGATTTCAACTAGGTGTTGACGATGACGAATAATTAAAACCAAATATTAAACTATAAGTCAAAATATAATATAATTAACCTTTAATAAATGTTTAATTACATACAATAATTTATAAATTATATGCAAAACTTTTATAAGTTTACAGAGTCTTAAAACTTATAAAAATTATAATTTAAATTATTAGTTTATTGTTATAATATAATACATTTGTCTTTTCGTAAATTCTTAACCTTTTCTCCTTTTTAATACTACTGGAGAAATTAACTAACAATTTGTGTATATTTAAAATCATTACGAAATATCATATTCACTTGATAATTTATTTAATATGTACTCCAATGATATAGTTATAGATTTTACCGTTATCAAAAAATATAAGGGGGTGGTTGGTTTGCATGGGGGAATGGTAATAAGAATGAGAATGAATATAATAAAGAATGAGAATGAATATTATCATAATTATTAAGAGGAAGGAATAATCACCATTACCATTAATAGTGGTTGGTTTGTAAAAAATATTGAGAAATAAAAATATATTATATATTAATTAATTAATTATATTTCAACTAATTATATTGTAATTAATTAATTATATATTGTAACTAATTAATTACATTGTAATTAATTAATAATAATATTTTAATTAATTATATTTTAATTAATTAATTACAATATTGTAATTAATGAATGAATTATGTTTTAATTAATTATAATTATTTAATTATTTAATTATATTTAATTAATTAGTATTGAAAATATTTTTAAAAAATGAGTCACCACTAAGGAATGAGTTTCATTCCTCTACTAAATGGAAAGCACGGAAGATTCTTCAAAAGTGAGATATCAAACTATTGCCCTTATAATGATAATCAACAACCAACCAACCATTCACTTTATATTCCATTCTTATTAACCTCTCCCAAAGCCTATTAACCAAAACACGAGTTTAGAGATTAGTGGCTTGGTTGATCTACTCATCATTAAACTTGATAGCTTGCTGTTTATGTTACTCGTTAAAAGTTAACTTAGAAAAGTAAGATGAGACTGAGAATCTAAGGTGAGCTGAGGGTGAATTTGTTTCGATCATGCAAACCTAACGTGCAAGAGAGAGCTACGGCCAACCTGTTTTTGTCCTGCTGCAATGATTGGCAACATCCGAACATGAAGGTCCTTTAGATCCGAATCCTTAAATTACAGTTCAATTTTAGTTTATAATTCGTTCGAAAATATTATTTAAATTGTACTTATCAAAATAATATTATAGACTTTCTTAAATTTATATTTTCATACTCCTTCCTTTTTAGTATTATGAAAATTCGTTTATAAATTTAAAAATAGATGTTAATATTAAGAATTTGTTTATAAATTTTTCATAAAATAGTTTTCGTTTAAATTTTTTTAACAAATACGAATTTATTTATTCTATGTAAATAAATTTAAAATGCATTACTAAGTTTTAATATATTAATAATTAAAATTTGAGTATTTTTTAACATTTGAGTATTTTAATAACAGTATTTTAATAACAATAATAATGCATAACGGCCTAATATTAGACTAATTGAGCTTTTAGTACATCAAGTTCAATCACTAGGTCAATTAAGACATATGAAGATCTATACCTTGTCGTACTTTTGATATTGACCGCCTACTCTTTTTTTTTTTTGAAAGGATGACCGCCTACTCAAATTCTGAAACGCTCGCTTTCCTCCTTCCGACTGATGAGTATGCTCGGCAACGTTACCTTTGGATATTTCTGTTACTTAATTTTATTTATATATTTGTATAAATTTTATATAAATATATAAATTATATTTAATAAAATAAGGTAAGAATTAGCTAACTAAAACCGAAAATTTTATCCTTGAGACTAACCAGCTTGATCCCTTAATAATATGCAATCCGATTTTTTCTTGAAGATTGGTTGGATCTTGATTTTTTTAATTACAGGTTTTTAGTTTTTTTATTTAAAATTTAAAATTATAATTATAATTTTAAATTTATTTATAATTACTGTTAATTAATATTAATGTTAACAATCCAACATAATTTTACTTTTATTTAAAATCAAAAACTAAGAACATAACGCAAAAATTGCAAATCATATTTTAATAATAGAAAGAAACCAAACGGCTTATTAAATTATGCTAAGATAAACGTAATTTAATTTTAAATTTCTTAAGACGGTAAAAATTTATGTGATTACAAAGCTCTTTTGAAGGAACAGGGATAGGTCTCAACTTATAAAATTTTAAATCCTAATTAATTGATATTTAAACGTAAATAAAATATTTCTATAATAAGTTTAGCATAAGTATGCCCCATAAAAGATGTCACCCGTGAAAGATTATTTTAATTACTGTTTTTGTAACAGTAAAACAGTAAATTATAGTGCAAATTGATATCATAAGTGAACAAAATGAGCAAGTTGGTTGAGGTTTAATTTCTTCTTATTACTATTTAATGAATTAAGTTAGGATATTTTAATATAATTAATTATTACATACACTTTTAAGAGTTGGCTTCAATGGTAAAAAATGTATCCTTATTCCATTTCGTGGTAAATACTGGGTTGCCTTAAGTGTAAATATCGTATTCTTTTAACAGTCTAACCTAAAGTGTCGCACAAAAAAGCATCAACGTCATTTTGAGAATTTTAATTCAAACGATGTTATTTTTAAAAAGTAATTTAATTTGATATTTGATTAAATTAAACCTTATTTATTAATTTCAGGATAAGAAATTCCTGAACATGTCCTTACCACCAAATTTTCATACATTTAGCCCCCATTACATAAGGGGAAGGTCATCACAAAGCTTTAATTAGTATAAGACCCTCACTATCTATGGGAACTTATCTCTTAAAATCTATAAAAATTAAAGGCTTAGCCTACCTTTTAACAAAATCAAAGTAATTATAGGAAATATAATCACATTTAGGGCATTTTTCTAACTAACCAATTTGATCAAGAATTGGGATGCTTGTACTTGTGTATTGTTAAATTTGCAACGAACATATAGACCCATACGAGGAGGAAAGTTAGATCACATACAAGTTCAAATAAGATTGTATCCTAAAATTAATTGGCAATAGGTATAATAGTTCATTAGGCTTATATTTTTAATTATCTTTTTCTTCTTTTTTGAACGTATAACACTCACATGTAAGTATTCTCAACACTCTCTTTCACGTGTGAGTTTATTTTATTACTTGGGCAATCTGGAGAGTTACATAAACAGTGCTCATTAAGGCTGAACTTTTGATTGAAGTCAAATGGGCATCCTCCTGGGGCAAACAATAATGTGGGGCTCTCTGTTCTATGCACACTTTAAATCCTTCTTTAGGAGCTTAAATGATGTGCCCCTTTTTGGGATAAACAGTAAGTCAAGATCTTCATTGGCTATAATAATGTGTTAAATTTGCAGTTGGCTTATTGGCTTATACGAAAAGGAAAGTTAGACCACATACAAGTCCAAGTGAGATTATTTCCTAAAACTAATTAGCAATATGTAGAATACTCACAAGGCATATATGTTAGTCTTCTTTCTTCTGTTTCTTCGACGTAAGACACTCACATGTTAGTATTGTTAACATGTATCTTCAACACCATTTATCTCCTATTTACTCTAACTTGAAAAAAAAAGTTATTACTTATTACAGCTATACAAGGTTGATGGTCTGGTAAGAGAATGATGGGGATTTCAGTTAAGGAAACTAGCTCTTTCTGTGTTCTTGTAATCGACAGTAATTGAACATCTAACTGAAAATTGTTCTTTGCCTAACAATCATGTTTTTGTTTGTTTCACTGGTGTGGTTGCTTGCTCGAAGTTGAAAGACAGACACCATCTAACTGTATCTAACTTGGGACTAATTATGTAGCATGATTGATGACTACGATTATTATTAGGTTTCATGTCAATTAAGAGTATCTAAATTATATTAACATTTTGCTTATTGATTAGCGTCCGGTAATTTAAGCCACTTCCCTTGGACTGTATACTACGCTCCTGAATCAACTTTAGGGACTGTAGAATTATTTGAGAACGAACTGATCTAATCCAATTTAATTCAAAGTTAATTAGTGATTGTAATAGGCTCGAAGTTCGGTCTAGTCATCCTGATCAAGTTGATGTTAATTGGTAAAGTTTTGAGGACGGGATCCAAGTCTTTTGCTACAAAACAATATCAATTTCTTCTTAAGTTTAAGAAATGAATCAGTCATTTTAGATGACAAAAAATTGACCAAACATTGAGTTGAATTGATGATGAACTTGTCTGGAATGTCCTTTTTTTTTTAACAAAGGAACTCATAGTCGCTATCTTTTGGATGTGTCGTCGATAAATTTTCGAATTGACATAATAGCCTGTAAATCACACCAATCAGGTATTCCGCGCTAGGCAAACCTTGTACGATAAACTTGATCAAGAGAGCGTAGATATAGAGAATCGAACACAAAATCTTTTGACCCTATGTCCCTCTACTTCACCAACTCGACCACCTCCTAAAAAGCGACCGAATTGTCGTACCTAAAGTTATCGAATCAAGTTAAAAGAAAATTTGAGTATAAAAGATATTTAGTTTGAATATATATATACAGTCAATCCTTAAAACAACAACTCGACCGATCAATTCAGGTTTATCCCATTCACTTCAGACCCTAATTGTCAAATCGTTTTTGACTACTTAACTCCATACACTGTTTCTCCATTGATGAGTGCGAACAATATTATGACTAAGGACATGAAACCTGGCAAACACTTTTGGTTCGATCCAAGTGGACCCTCTCGCTATAGGAATCTAAGTTCTATATTGCTCCTCTTTTAACATCTCTGGAATTTCTTTGGCATGAAATGATGAAGCCCAATGGTGCCTTTAGATGGAAACAACTTTAATCAGAAGACTTATGAGCAGTCAAAATGAGGTGAGCCAACCTTGTCTCCCTCCCTCGCTCTCACACACACACAAATCATAAAGAACAAAACGTAGCCACTTCTTTTTTCTATTATTCATATTCTATGCGTATAATTTAAAAAGCTCTTTTGAACAACTTCCACCAAACTTCTGTTAATGGGGTCTGGTACCATTTGCCCATTTTCATGATTTGTTATAGTCCTGTACTTTTTAGTCGGGTTAAATAAAATTTTAGATGACGTGTCTTGAATAAACTATTTAGTGAATTAACTTAAAATAAATGATTAATTATATTAAAATCTGAAATTTTATTTAATATATTAATTAAAATTGCAAAAAATTGATTAAATGTTTAAATTTTAATTTAATTTAAACATAACTCATGCATTTACTCTTTCAACAAGGAGTGTTACATAAATGATTCCATTAACACTAAGTAATATGTAGAATTTTAATAAGCAAATTTTATTAAATTAAAATTTTAAATTTTCATAATTTTATGATATTTTCATATGAATCATTCGAAAATCATCTCTCTACTAGTTATGAGTAAGACTACGTATTACTGGATCTCTACAGATCTTGTATTTCAACGAGATTTTTCTTTACTGAATGTTGTTATTGGTATATAATTTTTTGATAATATAAATCATTGCTAAACTAATTATTTTTAATTATAAATATAACTATTTATTTTATTAAAAAGTTCTCATATATAGGGACATATAGTAACATAAATGGTTCATTTTATATGTCACTCTACATTAACATAATTAATATTAAAATTATTTTTATTAATTATAATGAATTAAAATCTTTATATTTCTAATTAGTATTATAAAATTAAATATAATTTGAAATTTAAAATATAATTTACTTTAAAATTAACATGAACAAATTTGACTTAGAACGTCTTAGCGAATCTAGGCCTTGGATCGTTGAAACATAATAATTTCAATAAACTCCTCGTTAGGAGCACTTAAAAGTTCTATAAATTACTTGGATCATGTATGGACAAATTATTTAAGGAGTAAACGATTTAGAACTAAATAATGTTTGATTTAATTAATATTTATGAGTTTAGGTATCTCTACTTTCAATTCGTTATCTTCTAAGTCATTTTGGTAAACAACTTCATCATCGTGACTTAAACCCGGGACTTTTAGATTAATAAGCACCCAAAACCCCTTAGAACCACCAGATTTCTATTCTTGATCCAAGTTATTTCCAACGAAGGGTTGGATAATGTGGTCCCAAATCCTCTGTTACTGAGCATGCATACCAAAACAGAGGGAACATTTATCATTTGTAATCCTTAAATCTCTACATATTGCACATGTTATGCTTTGGAAACCTGTAAAACCATAGGCTACATTACTGGAATGCAATAACTATACACAAGGCTTCCATTTTCACTCCTTGAGAGATTTCAGATTTTGGGTAGAAAACTACAAGTTCTTGTTATTAACTTCAGGATGATGCAATGCAGCAACTAATAATCAATTGTTTTTAGCAAGAAAAGTCCCACCTCTATGATGTCACCAAATATTGAATGTTATTTTTGTAAAGGTGCAGATACAGGAAAAAGATGCAGAGACATCATTTGATGTGTCATTAAAGTATAAGCTTATTCGATAATCCTTATTGGTCACTTTCAAATCTGTAAATACATTTTTCACTTAAGTTTATTAAATTAGTAATTAGTTTACCTAAAATACGTAATTTATATATAGTTTATGCGGGATACAACTAATATATTAAAGTAAAGCACTTATGGTAATACCATTTTGAGAATGATAACATAAATAAAGGTGGTAAGAATAGTGTTAAAGTAGTTCCCTTCCTTTTTGACTGTAATATCTGAAAGAGGAAAAAACCTGTTAAGGGAAAATAAGGGAAAAGGAACTATGAATGGATTTACAGATACACATATATAATATCTCTATCTAATGTCTTAGATTGGTTGGCTATCACACACAACCAAACCTCCACCAGCAAACCATGGCAGAAAAGGAAAAAGAGAAGAAGAAGCAGAAGCAGAACAAGAAGCAGAAGCACCAACACCCCAACGACCAAACTTCTAAACCAACTTCAGATGTTACCTTCAAGCCTAGCTCAGAAGTGAAGGGTCTTCGTTTTGGAGGCCAATTCTTGGTAAAATCCTTCACTATCCGACGCGCAAGATCTCTGGAGCTTCTTAAAGTTCTGTCCTACCCACCCACAAACAGAAGCAGCAACAACAGCAAAGTCCCATTCCCTTCAACCACAGCTTTCTTGCCTACAAACTTCACCATCTTGGCTCACCATGCTTTGCACACTTTGACACTTGGTCTTGGAACCAAGAAATCCAAAGTGGTAGTCTTTGTTTTTGAATCGGAGTCCATGAAGTTGTCGGTTGACAGGTTATGGCCTGCAGAGATACCCCTTGGAGATGTGAACAAGAAGCTTATCAGAGGCTTGAATGGGTGCGAAATGGCCAGGTTCAAGTTCAGAAAAGGATGCATCACCTTCTATGTTTATGCAGTAAGACGTGTAGGGAACTTGGGATTCACTTCTGCAGATGATTTGAGGATGATATTGCAATCTGTAGTTTCACTCAACGATTTCTTGGACCACACCGCTATGCTTGCCACTCCTAACCAGAGAAGCATCAATTATGCACCTCCAATGGCCATGGCTCACTAATTTGACCTTTCATTTTCTTGTTAAATATTCCTTCTTTTTTGTTGTTTTCTTTTTTTTCTCTTCCTCTAAAGGGGTTATTGGTTTATTTGTTGGGAAAAACTTGTGTTGGGTCTTTTTTCTCTTGTAGTTAATCTTCAAAATATGTGTATTTCGGTGGGAATAAGCTGAACCTTGTTCCATTTACAATTCAATTGTCTCTCTGCTTTTTGATCCTCGCAGGCACAATTGCAAATACCGTACCGGAACTCGTATTGGTAAATTTTCTGCATTTCGGCCTCTATCCGATAGGCTGGTACACTAATCCGGTATGATACAATGCTTCTTACCTTTATCTATGACTGTCTATTGTAGAATCTCTTGTCCGGAAACAGAAATTTCTCATCTCCTAGTAGCTTACCTTTAATGAGAAAAATGGAACCAGAGTTGAAGATTCTGGTTCTTTAATGGGCACAGGGTTCATGTTCAGAACTATGAACTTTTACTGCTAATCTCAATTTTTGAAGAAGCATTCCAAACTTTCTTTCTCCAACACTACTGTTTTCTTGTAAATTGTGTTAAGTTCTCGTCCGTGAACCCAAATGTTGAAGTACACCTGCACATCTTCAATTGGTTTTTGGAAATTCCAGAGCACAGTCAGCACACTGATTGCCAATAAAATATAAAAATTTTAAATATAAATATGAATGACTCGTTTATTAAATTTATTTGAATTATAATTTGCCTGATATGACGATGTGCTTAATAAATAATTTATTCAAAACAGATGATTTACGTGTTAATGTTCTCTTCTCATCATATGCTGCCAAAATTTCTCGAAAACTTAAAGATAAATAAAATTTTGTTATTTCTCTTCTCATCATATGATAAATTTCTCGAAAATTTATCATATTTATCAAAATTTTGTTAACTAATAACTCTAAAATAAATAAAATAAAAATTCTTAAATTTCAATATAATATTATTTTAATAAGAAAATAAATGAAAATTTTAAAAATATGAAGATTAAATGATAAATAAATAATATTTTAAAAGGATAAATAATAATTTCTAAAATAAAAAATTGGATCATATAAATTTTCAATATATAACTCTGCGGTAAGTTAAAAAAAAGAAGGAAGATTTAGAAAGATGATTGAGATAGGTCCATTTTCCACCTCTACCGTAGCTTTATGGTCTGCAAAAGTTGGAGAAAGGAATTTCCTTTTCCTTCTTCGCATTCCTTCTCGTGCCTTCAATCATGGCCTAAGAAGGTCCCATCTCCGTCGACTTTTATTCACACGGTATCCTCTTTTCTTCTGCTATTTCTTCAATAAATACGAATTCGCAAATATATTTGTCGGTTAAATTTACTTTTTTTATAAATTTATTATTTATCTTTTATAATATTATTTAATTATTATGTTTTATCATATTTCATTATTTTTTATTTTAACTTAAAATGATATCATACTATAATTGTTATAACTTTTAAATTACAGTACGATATCATTTTATTGTTATAAATAGATAAAAAGTTAATAGAATAAAATAAAATATATTAATTTAGCCCGTAACTGCACAACTTGTAAGTGACCGCGTGAGGTAATAAAAGCTGAACTGTACATCTGTTGGAGCTCATGAGTACATTAACTTGTGCTTTTTTGTTATTAAAGTGACCATCATAAATGGATCCTGTGAGGGTGAAGCACTTTAGGGTCAGAGACAATAAAGTATGGTTGCAAGCGTCAGACTTATTAAAATACAAGATAAATGGGCATTAATTGAAGCCGAGTTGAACTTGAATTTAGAAATCTCAGGAGACGGCTTGTTCACTTAAGATAACGAGAATAAAAATAGAAATAAATATAAGGCAATATAGGAATGGATATAATAGTAATTATAATTATGATAGTTGGTTAAGATAAATGAATGATTACCGTTATTATTGATAGTGGTTGGTTTATAAAAAATATTGTAATTAATTAATTACAAAATGAATTATATTTTAATTAATTATATTGCAATTAACTAATTAATAATAATATTTTATTTAATTAATATTTTAATTAATGAATAGTTATATTTTAATTAATAATAATATTTTAATTAAATATAATGTAAATAAAT
>JAOTBA010000003.1:30863707-30883050 GCA_025629845.1 Erythroxylum squamatum | reverse complement strand
AATATTTTAACTAATGAATAGTTATATTTTAATTAGTTATATTTTAATTAATTACAATATTTTAATTAAATATAATGTAATTAATTAAATATTATTAATAATAATATAATTAATTATATTGTAATTCATTAATTAATTACAATGTTTAATTAATTAATAATTATATTTTAATTAATTAATTACAATATTTTAATTAATTATAGTATAATTAATTATTTAATTGATTTTACTATAAATTTGATTATTGAAATTAAAGCTTTACTTATGATGTTATTTGACTCATAATTATATCTTTTATTTATCCTCTATATATATAAAAAAATTAAAAACATATCAATTGCTCTCATTATTCTCTCCCATTCCTCTAGATTATGAGAGGAACGGAGGATTGTCAAAAATTAAGGAATGAAACTCTTAAGTCTTCAATAATAGGTTCATATCAAACATCAATTTTCATTTCATTCCTATACCCCTTTTCTCATACCCCTCAAACAAGCACACGCTTACTTCTCATTGCCAAGTTCTACTTGGGTCATTTTCAAGACTCTGCTACTTCTATTTACACATTTGCGTAAGTTTTATATAAATATATGAATAAAAATTAATAAAAAAAGTTGAAACATATGAACAAAAGATTTGTTCCAAAATATATATATTTATTATTAACGACATTTTACTTGGACCAAATCCTTTGTGCCTTTTATCCGATGTCGACCTTGTGCCACCAATTTTTAACCACAAATTTCAGTACAAAAGACAAAGAAGATCTCGTTTGTACCTTTTATCGTATGTCAGCCTTGTGCCACCAATTTTTAGCCACAAATTTCAGTGGAAAAGGCACAGAAGATGTCGTTTGCATTTTTAGTGAGGTTGTTAAGGTTTCGACAAAGAAGTCATGAATCACTAGTAGGGATGACAGTTGGATGCAAACTCAATTTGGGCTCGGGCTGCTTTGATTAGGTTAGCCCAAGGCTGGATAATTACTGCAAAAAATGATTTTGTTTTATAAAAATAACATCATTTTTTATTTTTAATTAAAAATTAAAACAAATAAGTTGGGTAGGTCATCTCGGACCTGACTGGGTTCAGATTCTAGCCTTATCGTTTAGGACCCGATCAAGCCTTAGGTTAAGCTTGAGCTCCAGCAATATCTATCGTTTACTCATGAGGTGGTGTATGTATATATATATATATTATTTATCTCTCCTTTTCTTCATTATTTTTAAAATGCATGTAATATTTCTTGTAACGATTTATTTAATTTTATTAGTGTTATTATCTTTTATGTTTATTTTAATTTTAAAACATATTTTTTTAATGTAACTTTTTTATTAATTACGATAAGATTATATATTACTGTTCCTTTTAAATATTGTTATTATTGTTGTTGTATAATGTTAAGTGTTGAATCCAATCAATAACTTTTAAATTATGTAATATGAAAAAGTTAATTGATAAATTAATGATTAAAAACGAATAATTTGATTTAATTGATATTTATAAAGTTAGTGCCAAAGTAGATAATAGGTAAACCGTTCGTCCAAATCCAGTTAAAATGGTCGGCGGCGAAATGTTGTGATGTTTTGGCGTTTTCTTCAGATAAGTTTGATAAGGCTCGTAAATTCATATCAAACTGCACGGGACAGAGGATTTGGAGCCACTTAGCTTGTCGTCTATTCTCTTGACCTATTTTCCTCCGAGTTATCAATTTGAAAAGCAACTTTAAAGAGTCGAAGTTAAAACTTTTTGGATCGACAAATATTAAGGCTAACATTTCTACACGACTTCTGATTTGAGTTCGGCGCAACCTGAGATCAGTGGGTCAAGCTCGATTTGAATGGATATAGAGCCTAATTTATTTTTATTTAATTTTTTACATTTTAACTCGAGTCTGATTTGAATTTAGCGCAACCTGAAATCAGTGGGTCAAGCTCGACTTGAATGGATGTAGAGCCTAATTTGTTTTCTTTTTTTTATCTAACCTTAGGTTTAGGTTCAACTTAACCCGAAACTCCATAACTATAAATAAAATGAGGTAGCTTCTTTATTTTTTAATTTAAAAATAGGATAGGCAAGGTTAAATTGAACTTTTGGCTACCTTCGCATGGGATACCTTAACCTATTGTCATCCCTAATAAATATGCGAAGTACAAAACTTCAAGTTCGAGTCAATGCATATTCACGTAATTCAAAATTCGATTGAACTTAAAATGGATTTGATGGAGTTTGTGCTAAATGTATATTTCAATTTTTAAGATTAAAATGAAATTATCTTATTTAAAAATTTAAAAATTGAAAACAGGTAAAATTAGATGATTTGGTGTAAAAATCAAAATTTTAAAAATAAAAAAGATTGATCCAGTTTAAAAATTGATTAATTCACATTAATTCCATTAACTTCGACCTCTTAAGCAAGTTTTATTAAGCTTAAAATTATGATTGTTATAACTTAATTTCTAAATTAGAATTAGAATTGAGTTCTTCATTGCAAAATTATTGTAAATTATAAATAAATTTACTTTTACTTAAATAAAGTCATTTTTAGATTATATTTTAAACTTATATAAATATAAGTTATAGAATTGTCTTTTATAATCTAATTCGTTCTTAAAAATTTTATGTGATTTATTATTTTTAAAAATCTAATTCGTTCTTAATATGGATTTCCATCATTTGCTGCAAGCCTGCAACACTTAGGTTTGTTTTGGCGGGTTTATATATAGATATTGGATTTTGAATTTGACCATCACGAAGCTCTCTGTGGGTCTCTTCGAAGTCTCGAGTAGTCACAACCAAGAGTATTCTCTTTTATTCAGATTTCTTTTCGCTTCTTACTCTTCTTTTTCTAGTTGATTTAACTTCCGTTTGTTCTTTTTCAGACACGTTTGAGGCTCCAGATGTTCTCGAAGATCCGGATTCGTTGAATAAGTTCACTCAAAATTGTGGTGTCTGGTTGCTGAGAAAGTGAAAAGCTATTCTCTCACCGTTTATGATTTGTTCTTGATAAGGTGAGTTTCATCAGAATGTGTTCTCCGAAGAAAACTGAAAATTCAAATGTTTTCGATTTTGAAGTTGAGGAATTCTCAGTCGCTGCTTGTCTCATACTAGCTTCCTTCATACTCTCTAGTTCTCTTCGAAGTCGAGAGAAGAAGACACAACGAAGCGTATTCTCTCTTTTTCAAACTCTTATTTTTGCTTCCTACTCTCCTCTTTCTCGTCCATTTCACTTCTGTTTGGTTACTTTTTCAGGCATGTTTGAGGCTCCAGCTGTTCTCGAAGATCCGGATTCGTTGAATAAGGTAACTCAAAATTGTGGTGTTTGGTTGCTGAGAAACGGAAAAACTATTTTCTAACCGTTTTCTACTTCATCAGAGCGTGTTATCCTGCGAAACTGAATCGAAATTGGAATCGATTTGTTGTTGCAAGTTTCATGTCAGCATATACTGGATCCATCAGAGAATGTATTTCTCTGTAAGTTACCTTCCCTACAAATCTTCAACTAATTCCTTTTCATTTACTGAATCTTGTATTTTCAGCTTTGTAATATTCGTGCAAAGATAAGATTCTGTTATGTTGCGAAATAAAAGATTCAGATCGAACGTGCAACTGAATTGAGAAGAGGATAGAAAATAGGATTTCGATTCTGAACTTTCCAATTGAATATTGATGGTTGAATATTCTTCTTGATTGGTCTTGTACATTCCATTTTATTATGTTTCCATGGTTGGTGAAAAAGAGTGTGTTCTTGAATCATCTCTTTTAGTTCTTTTCCCTTTGTTAAGACCCGTTTGATGAAAAAGTATTGTTAATTCTGTCATGCTTTACTTCCTTAACATATAATTCTTATTAATACTGCCCTAAAATTAACCAGCATTAATCAGGCTGAAAATTGATTCCTAGGGAGTGGCGAAAATTCTACAAAAGAAGAGTGTTTGATCTTTTACGTATACAAACGCATGTTAGGTGTCCCGTGAAACTAAGAAATATGCATGAACATTTAGTGAACTTCTGATGCCATTGAAGCTTCACTTTTCTTTTATCCTCAGTTTCAATGCATTCTGATGCCATTTACTGTATCTTATATTTTCAGCTACTGTATCTTGTAAAAACAGGGTAATGATTCATTCGCGTGGTGAAGTGCTAATAATGGTGCAACCAAGGTTGATGATATCTGGGAAACTTGAATATCAGGTTTGTACTAACTGTGGCGATGTGTAACAAGGGTAATAATAAACCATTCATTAGCATTTTTCTGAAACGGAAAAATTTAATGATTTGGGTTTTATTTATTATCTTTGTTTTCAAAATTCAGTGAAAAAATTTTATTTAGTACAATTTTGGGGTTTTTATTTTTGTCTTTGAGTTTTTTAAAATTTATAAAAATCATTAAAAAAAATATTTTCAAGTTCTTGATTTTATGATTAAAGTGATTGTTTGATTTCACTTTTAATTTTTTGTCAGTTTTTAATAAAAATAAAATTGTTAATGTAATAAAATTTTTATTACTGAATATATTTAAATATAGATAAGTTAAAGATAAATTAAATTTATGAATTAATGAGATAAAATTTTATTTTAATTTTCTATAGAATATTTATTAATAAATATTAGTAAAAATTTATTTATAAATAATGTTTATATGTTAATATAAATAAAAATAAATTAATTTAAAATTGAAAATTAAAAATTTTGAAGTAAAATAAAATTTAGAATAATTATAAACGTTAAAAAATAATAGTAATTATAGATCTTATTAGTAAGTAATATTAAATAATCAACCAAAATATATTTAAAGGATGATAAATCAAATTATAAAAAACAAAATTTAGCTTTAAAATTATTTTAAAATTAAAATAGAATATGTCAAATTGATACGATCTTTAGTACAAATTGACTATACAATATGTCAAATTTTTACAAATCAAAAATTAAATTCAGAATTTATTTTCAATAAGAATATCTTCAAAAAATTATAAAATTCAAAATTATGTTAAATATATTTTCAATAAACTAGTATACTTTAATTTCAAAATAAATGAAACTACATAGGAATTTCTTTGAAAATATTTTAGAAATAAAAATATATAGTATTTTTTTTAAATTTTGTAATAATAAAATAAAAAAGAGAAATCTTCATTTCCAGATATGATTAGTTCATTTTCTTTTCTGCATCAGTTTTTTAAGGTTTAAAAATAAAAGCATGTTAACTATGAACAGATTTTGCAGCTGGGAGAAACATTTTCTCAGAATAGCAAAAATGAAAGAATTGGACCAAATTGGCAACAAAATGCCCGCCTTCTCAAAGTCATCACTCAAAGCAAAAAAACAAAAGAATAATAAAGCTAAAATGATAATCGTGGAAAGCCGGAACACTTGTTTTCTTTTGGAAAAATCCTTTTGTTGACGTCTTAGAAGCATTTACGGTGCACAATTGATGGTCCCGACTCGTCATATTCTGCTTTGGCAATCCACATCTGCACCCAGAAAATATTTGAATATAAGAAAGTATGCATGGTTAATTTATCTTTCAAATTTTAGTAAAAAAAGTGTGTATGATTTGTTTTACTTTTTCATTTTATATTTAAATAATTAATAAAAGTATTTGAAATGATTTTCTGGTTAATTTCTTATTACAAACAAAATCAGATTATTTGATAATTAATATAAACTATTAACAAAGAACTTATAACTTAATTATTAAATAGTAAAAAACTTAATTTGTTTCGAAAAGCAATTATTAAAGATAAATATTTTGGAAATTAATATTTGTTTAACAAAGTATATTAAAAATTTATAATTGTTTTAAAATGATAATTAAACATTTTAATAAATAACTGTTATTTTACATAATTATTAAAATTTATTTAAACATAGTAAAGCTTAGATATAAAAAGAAAAAACACTATATAAAAATTCAGAGATAACTTAAAATTTAAAATTAGTAGTATAAAATGTTGATAAACATTACCAATTTATAACTTAAATATTAATCAAATGAAATTTTAAATAATTGAAAATGTTCATATTTGCACTTTCTATTCGAACATTTCTCCCTTCTTAACAAATTAAAAGCATTAAATCAATGTGATATAATTTGAAACTAAAAGTGAAATTTAAAAGTTATTCCAAATTTCCAATTACCAAATAGTGGAATTTTAATAGAAACAATTTATATAATTATTAAAAGTGATTAGTTTCTTCTCACAAAAAGCTAATTGTTTATAAATAATATAAATTACTGGAAATTAATGTAATTGAATTATTACATAGTTAAATAATTTATTTTTTCCTAAAACAATGATTAAAAATACAATATTTGAAAATCTAGGATTTGTTTTAGCTATAAGAATATTAAAATTTAAATGTTTTTAAGTGAAAAACGATTTTAAAGAGTAAAACTTTAATTTTATTAAATAAAAGTCAAATAAGCAATTTATTTTTTTGTTTTTAAAATATTAATTAAACATCTTAATAAATAACTATTATTTTACATAATTTTAAAAAGTGATCTAAAAATAATAGAACTTCTTTCGATAAAAAGTAATAAATATCAATCCTTAAAAACTTAAGAATATAAAACATCAATGAACACTATCTATTTGATACTTAAATATTAATTAAATATTTTTTAAAATAATTTAAAATGTTCATATTTTAAGATTTGACCTTTTAACAAACATGTTTTGTTTCTTAAAAATTTTTCAATTAGAATTCAATTCAAAAAGTAATTCCAATTTTTAGAAAACAGTTTCACATTCACATGCATTTTTATGTATGCATAACAAACCTGTTGGAAAGTGCTAAGGGATGCCAAGATAGAGCCACCGATCCAAACGCTGTACTTTCTCTCTGGTGGCGCAACAACCTTAATTTTCATGCTGCTTGGTGCTAATGCAGATATCTCCTTGCTCATTCTATCTGCAATTCCTGGGAACATAGTAGAACCACCGCTTAGAACAATATTACCGTACAAGTCTTTCCTGATGTCAACATCACACTTCATGATGGAATTGTATGTGGTCTCATGGATTCCTGCAGCTTCCATTCCGATCATCGACGGTTGGAATAGGACTTCCGGGCAACGGAAACGTTCGGCACCGATGGTGATTACCTGTCCATCAGGCAATTCGTAGCTCTTCTCGACTGAAGAGCTCGTTTTAGAGGTCTCCATCTCCTGCTCGTAGTCAAGAGCGATGTAAGACAGCTTTTCCTTCATGTCCCTCACGATTTCCCGCTCGGCCGTGGTGGTGAAGGAATATCCACGCTCAGTGAGGATCTTCATCAAGTGATCGGTGAGGTCACGGCCTGCCAGGTCAAGTCGAAGAATGGCATGTGGGAGGGCATACCCTTCGTATATGGGAACTGTATGACTGACACCATCACCAGAATCCAAAACAATACCTGCACAAAGAATTCAGAATGTTCTCACCATATATAAATTTCAGTTCTTAACTAAAATGAAATGCAGAATGACTTACCAGTTGTACGCCCGCTGGCATACAAGGAAAGAACAGCCTGAATGGCAACATACATAGCAGGGGTGTTGAAAGTCTCGAACATAATTTGGGTCATCTTCTCACGATTAGCTTTCGGGTTGAGAGGAGCCTCCGTAAGAAGTACTGGATGCTCTTCTGGGGCAACTCGGAGCTCATTGTAGAACGTGTGATGCCAGATCTTTTCCATGTCATCCCAGTTACTGACAATACCATGCTCAATTGGATATTTCAGAGTTAAAATACCTCTCTTGGACTGAGCCTCGTCACCAACATAAGCATCCTTTTGGCCCATACCAACCATCACACCCGTGTGACGAGGACGACCAACAATGCTGGGGAAGACAGCCCTTGGAGCATCATCTCCAGCAAATCCAGCCTAAGAGCAAAACATAGACATTAACTTTCCATACATACATTTATATGTGTGTGTATTAATCCTAACGTTAGGAATACAAAATTTGATTAATGGAACTAGAAAGCAAAAGGCCTGTTTGGAACATAATGTCTGAAGATTTTTTAATTTTAGGCACGATGAACTTGTCAGAGATCAAGCAAGTACATAATTCTGAATTGGCTCTATTGCTTTATTGAACAATTTATAACATCACCTTTTGTCGAAAGAAAAGGATAAAATGTTTTATAATCTTATTTCGTATAACAACATTTAAGAAAGACTTACCTTGACCATTCCTGTTCCATTGTCGCAGACAAGAGGTTGGATATCGTCAGCTTCTGCCATTTTCTACTGCCTATAACAAATAAACAATTAATCAAAAAGGTGGCTAACTTACAATCATCACTACTTCTCATTTTCTTTAGCCAAGTTCACTTCGTCGAACCGACAACATAAAAGATAAAGAACACTATGATACATCATAAAAGATAAACAGGATACAAAAACACAAGTAAAAAGGTCTTTTCGAACATCGTTCCAGGACATGGAAAACCGGCGTTTTCAAATTAAAAGTGTATCACACAGTACACATGTATTGCTTCACACTTGTCAATGACAAAAGAAAAAGATACAAAAATAAAGGCTGCACAGTAGCCTGACAAGTGCATTAGGAACCGAGAAAACTCGTCCATTCCAAACCTAAATGCGCTTACAATTTTTATGCTCTTTTGATTCAAATTGTTACCATCCAAACAGGTTATAATGCATCAAATATAAAATCCAAACGAGTACAAAAACATAACTGAGGTTCTTTGATTTTGAATCACTGTTATATCTCCGGATACATTTCCACAATCTAATCACAATTTTGGAAAAATCTCATCCCAAACATCATCATAATGTTCAAAGTACAAAAAAAAAATATATCTTAGCAATTAAGATACGCCCACTATATCACCTTTTCTTGTTAAAAGCAATATATTGAACAAAAGAACTCCTCAATGTCTAAAACGTCCGTAAGGAAAACTCAATCACTCAAAACCTAAACATAGTTACAACTTCTAGTGCTCTTTTGATACAAAATATGATCATCCAAACAGGTAAGATACAGCTGTTTTGAATCGCGAAAGCCAAAAGATTACAAAAACGTAACTGAGATTCTCGGATTCTCATTTACACAATCTAATCGCATTCTTGCAAGAACCTCATTCCAATCATCATAACCGTTCGCAAGTACAAAAGAATCTAAGAAATGTAGATCTACTCAGAATATCATCTACCTCTAATTAAAAGAAATAAATCGAACAAAACATTCTCCAATGCCTAATCACAAAGCAGAAGAAATGAAATAAAATCAGATTATAAAAAGAATCTCCAATTCTGATACGCTAAATCTCATCTCTATCGCAAGAGAATCACGGAGTCTTCTAACGTAACAAATCATCTACAAGATCCCAGAACACGAATCGAAAATGAAGAACGAGAAACAACTAGAGAAGAGAGAACAATAAAGAGAGAAAACACGAAAGCGAAACCAACCGAGAGAGAGAGAGCGAGCGAGGTGGGGAGAGAGTGATTTTTTGAAAAGGAAGTTTGAGAGGTATATTTATAATGAAGCGCGGGGAGGAATGTGGGCCGTTGGATTAATTTTAAAAAAATAAAAAATTATTTCCTATTTTATTTTCTTGACTTTATTTATTATTATTCCTGATTTTGTGTAATTAATTATAATAGTTTGTGGGTGCAAGTTACAGAGAGGAACGCGTCATTGCCTATATTTGTGTTTGCTGGATCCAGCTCCTTTCGCTTTTCCACTATTTTCCCTTTTTTTTCTTTCACTATTTTAGCCTTTTTTTATTTCTCTAACTATGCAATTTTATGTCTTAACAAATAATAATCTACGATATGCAATTAAAAAATCTCTTACTAATGTTACACAATTTATTAATTATTACTTCTAATAATTTATCTAAAGATACTTTAATTTATAAATTATAGTGTATCTAATAAATTCTTATTTAATACATTTTTAAAATTGTTAATTATTATATGCACTTGAAATAATTAGGGATAATATTGGATTATGTTAAGTTTAGATTTCTTTAATCCAAACTTGACACAAATGTTTTTGCAAAAATTTAGACTCGATTCAAGGTTCAAATTTGCAGTAACTTAAAATTAGTTAATTCGTATTAATATTGTTAATTTTGAATTAAATTGAGACGAGTTAGATTCGATCAGACATATCTTTTGTAAAAATAAATTGCGAGTTTTACAAAAGAAATTCAAGATATTTGGTCTTAAAATTCTATTTTGGTAACTAAATCATGAGATTCATGTTCGTAGGATTCTGAAAGAGAAGGAATACTTTTTAAGGCTCAAAAAGTCACTGATCAAGTTGGAGATGCACATGCAATGTGCTTGCCCACTCATTTTGACGATCATGAAGTGTTTGCTCGATAGACAAATAAGTAATTTGAATAACGATGCAATCATTAAATTTAAAAATAATTTTTTATTTATTAAATAAGATTTGAACTTGGGGGGAAAAAAAAACTGAGAGCTTGGAACGCCCACTTAGAGGAAGTCATTATATGTATAACATCACCTAATTAAGGATGGCAAACCCGCTGGAGCCGTTTTGATGACTAATCTGATCTAATTAAATAGATAAAAATTGAATTTGAATTCAAAAGAGTTGACTTAGACAGTTCAAATGGTCCAAATCGTTTCGATGAGGCTTAGATTAAGGTCTGAGAGAGCTAGCCAAGCCCAACTTAAATGGACTCTGTTAAAACTTGAAGATAATGTCATTTTTGACAAAATGATATCTTTGGGTCGTCCCGTTGTTCAGCTTGGGACATCCTATCGTAAACGCTACATATTTGACTCGTTAGTTGTGGTATAATTACTAATTAGCTGTGGTAAGTTTTTCGGCTACAGATTTGACTCAGCTCACCTAAAACAAGTAAGTGTTTTAAAGACAAGCAAACTGTAATTTCCAATGATTAGAGCCACTTGTAACTCCAAAAGCTTCTACAGTAGATTGCAGATAATCAACAGGTACTAGAGTTAAAACTGAGCTTTTCAAATATCAAATGTAGGTTCAGTTAGTCCACGAGGTAATGAACCCAACAAAATACCAAAGGTCAGAAAGGAGACTCAAATTTGACAAATTAGTTAAATCAAACAAGAAACCAAAAGAGTTCCCTGAGTAATTTAAGAACTGAAAAGTTAAGTCGAAATTGTTTTTTATAAGGTCATCAGCATCTACAAGCTTTCGATAATTTAAGGTGCCTGAAAGAAGGATTAAGATCAGGCAAATGGATGCAAGTATGACGTCCACTTTACATCAGAGCAACAGACCACAATCCGGAGTTCATGGAGTTGATAAATACCAGAAGATAATAGGAAAATCTACAGGAATGGAGGCAGTATAACCCATCGACGTGGATATTTTGGTCTTCCTTCCTTTCCATCAAATAGCTGCAGAGAAGAAACAGAAGAAGTAGATTAGTGGGTAACAGGAAAAAAGAACGAAAATGGAAACGTACAATAAAGCATATGGAGATTTTTTGTCCAGAATGACCAAAAGAAAAGCCAAAACATTCAAGGAATGTGAAAAGGAGTATGAAACAATGCACATAACTATGGGGATATCATTTCAACTATGTCCCATCTATTATGGATAGATCGATTTGGTTTCTTGATGCTTGCATTGCCTTTTCGTTACTAAAGACACAGCATAACTTAGTTGCATAACAGAAGGGACATTATGATTCATACGGGATGGCAAAATAAACAAACATAGATGAGTGAAAATTTCTCCTCAATGAATATGTCAAAACCTAATGATATGAACAAGTATCTCAATCCATTCCGGATATAATCAGTAAGCAATGCACAGTATGCATAATTTGCATCTATACATGCATGCATTTACAGGTGGTTTTACCCACAGGGTAGCATCTAATATGCTCATTACGAATCATCTAATGTCAAAATGCAAATCTGAATCATGTAGAGACCCATGATCTTTCACTGCAATATAGGTTACCAAAGAAAATTGTTATAGACCAAGATAAAGTTCAGCATAAATGAGAATGAACTTCAAGAACTACAATCCATTATTTCTAAATTTCTAAAAATACTAGGCAAATGTAGAGTATATGGACTTACTTTCTTCAGGCGTCGGTGTTTAGCAAGGGCCCAATTGATCATAATGCCAGTCGCAACCACGAGAAAGACGTAACCTGCAACTGTCTGTGTTGCGATATTAAAACCCAGCCATTGATAAATCTCTGTGGTGTAATTTGCACATGTCACAATATTGAAAAGAAATCCATGAGGGATTTGATAGCCTCCACTTCCATCCGGACTGCGAAGATTCTTCAGGATTAAATGGCAGTATAAGTTTGAAACTTGGCAAAGTAAACCAAAGCCAAAACCAATCTTCATCAGAAGGTCACTGACGGGGGTGTAAAGAGGATGGTTGACATAGTAAGCAATATAGCAACCGAAAGTCCAATAATAAGCGCAATTCCGAAACACATTGGAAAGAGGTGAAGTTGCGTGACTGAACCGATGCACAAAAAATGTCTCCATGATACGCTTGAAGTAATGGAAGCACCAATAGTACAGAGCATAAGTCTGAACAGGATGGATGACCCGTTCCTCTTTGTAGCCAAAGTACTTGTAGACTGGGAAGTAGTAAAAGACTGGATAAAGAACTAAAGGACCCAAATACTCGCAAAAGAATAGTATCTGGTAGGAAACTTGTGGACCCAGATCCTTAAAGACTATGGTTAAGTTGTCTGAATTCCCATCACTATAATCCTTCAGACTCTTCTTGTAGTTGAGGGCAACAGGCCTCTCCTTCGATCCAGGAAGAATTGGAAGGGTAAGTCGCTGTCTTGAAGGGTAGAATTTTTTGGCTGTATAAGTGTTATACAATTCAGGTTGCTGAATCCATTTAAATCTCATCTCATGCTCCATACAAATACAATGGTTACTCAAACATTAAATGGAAAACTTGGTAAACATACAGTTAGTATAGTGAATCACAGGAAAGCAGCTACAATTCTATTTACAAAAAGTGAGTAACCATATCAGGAAAATAGCAGCACAAGCAAGAGGTAATGAAATTTGAGCCAATATTCAGATTGTTCCATGCCTCATAATCATAAAATGGTCGCAACAAAAGCAGAGGTATGTCTTTGTGCATCTTATCACAACTGATTTACAGATACTGAAATCCTAATTCACTACAGTATCTTTCCAATTTAGACTTATTTCCACATAAAGGCCAAGATCAGTTTAGACAGAAACAAAAAGTGAACATACTCCGACGGTGAATTGCCTCCTGTAGATCAGCCACAGTAGCCTACAGCACAGCAACAAGACACAAAAAATGTCAATCGAAAGCTAAAAAGCTTTAACATGCAACTCTTGAGTTAAAAGACTAAAATCAACACACATGCTCTTTTTTCCCCTTTAACATGCAAACTAAACAGTTAAAACTTATTCAAGTAACTAAAACAGAGATAAAGAACTTAATTCCCTCGTATTCTTCTTCAATTCTAGAGCTTACAATACAAAAATCAAACCTTCTCCAATACTCCATTTTCTCAGCAGCCAAACACTAATATATAGAACAAATCAACAAGGAGAGCGACCTTACCGAATCATGGAGCTCAAGGCCTCCTTTAATGACCTCTCTACCACTGCGTGAAACCACAGTCACCTTCATTTTTCTCCCGGAGATCAAGACCAATGGCGAAAATCAAACAAACCCTTTTGAAATCGCAAAGAGTTAGTTTAGATGGTGCTTTCACAGAATTTAAGTGATGCAGAACAAAGAGGGACGGCGGAGAGATCTAAATAAACATTGAGCTTTGGGCCATGAAATATAAAGGCGTGTTGTTGGTTAGGCGGTAGGACAGCTACCTTCTGTGTATTGATGAACCAACACACACCACCCATCCCTAACTTTGATGTGCTCCTTTTCAAGCTCAACGGTTTGATACATTTTGGACCCACAAATTTAATTAATCTTTACCCGAATCACCTAAAAGATAAGTCAAATACCTGTTTTTTTTAAATACACACACACACATATATATATAACAATTCGTTAATTACTTATTTAGAATAAATTATTTGACTAAAATAAAAATTACTTATGTAATAACTTTTAATATAAAAAGAATTCATAATTATTATTTATTAAATACATATTAAATAAATTACTAATTAGACACAATAATCAATAAAATTATATATATTAAAATTCAAAATTAAAAAATAACCGTGACTTCAAATTCGATTTGTCTTAATGCTTGAATTCAATTTTGAATGATATAAAAAGGACATTAATTACCTTTGTTATATATATAATTAAATGCTGATTGCTAATTTCAACTATTATTAAAAATTTTCATATAATACATAATTAAATTTATTAGAATTTATATGTATTATTTTTTAAAATATGTACTAAATATATTATTAATTACACACAATAGTTAATATAATTTTGCCGTATTTATGACCTTACACTTTTTGTCCGGTTCAGTATTGAAATTTCATGCATCCACAGTTGGACGCTCGTAGCCTCGTTGGTTACACATTCAAGCCTGACGGCCACTCGTTGGCAAATTATCAATGCCACAACCGAACTCGATGTACCCAGTTGTACAATTCCAATTCGATTCTAATTCAAAAAAATCATATAAGAGTTAATTGAACTTTGAGTAGAATTCACATTTAATAAATCAACCCAAAACTTATTATTTAAAAAATTATTGAAAATAACTTTATTTTCAAATAATATAAGAATAATCGTTTACATATTTTAAGATTAATCAAAATTTTTAATTAAAAATATGATAATGATCACATTTTAGAATAATTGAAGAAGTATTAATCCAATGATTCAAACCTAATCAAGTTTTTTCATTATAAAATATGATTCTTTGCATATTTGTTTTGTATATTTATTTAGGTTAATTATAACAAATTCTCTTTTAGTTTGATGTTATTATTTTATTTTTGTGCTTTAAAAATTATTATTTATTTTGGTTATTGCATATCTTCATTTGACATGATAAATAATGTGAAATATCAAAAACTTTGTGTTAGGATTTATTTTTTAAATATATCCTATCTTTACTGTTATTTTTATTTTCGGCATTTTCAATTGGACAGGGCTTGTTACTTGGCTGACGTGGACTACGTGGACTATTGGGCTTTGGACTGCGTAGGATTTCAGCTAGGTTTTTAGTGCAAGATATATATATATATATTGTTAAAGAGTGTTTGAAAAGGGGCGGCGGCTGCGTTAATGTTCCAGGCGGTGTTATTCTTTTATTGCTTCAACTCTGCATGTGTTATTTTTTTTTGCTACTGACTGCTGCGTTATCATATTTTTATTTGCTTCAACGCTGTTGCGTCATCTTCAATTGCTTTGAGAGTGTTGCATCATCTTCAATTGCTTTGAGAGTGTTGCGTCATCTTCAATGGCTTTGAGAGTGTTGCGTTAATTTGCGTGCTTATGTCAATTTCCATTGCTGCTTGAATTTTCTCTATTGCGTTAATTTCCATGCAAGCTGTGTCAATTTCCATTGCTGCCTTAATCTCCTTTATTGCGTTAATTTCCATGCAAGCTGTCCCATGGTGAAGTATAGCTGATGTCATTGCTGGAGAGTTGCGTGATTGATTCTTGAAGCTGCAGTGTGACTGCTTGTGCGTGATTCTTCGTTGGTGCAGTCATACACGATATTATTCATTCATTCAAGCAGTCTAGAAGTGTGCGTGATTGCTGTTTGTGAGAGACTGCATAGACGTCGTTGAGTGGCTGGAGTTGAAGTTCTTCTTTGTAGTGACTGCCGCAATACATCACCTCGGTTTGATCTTTAGTTATTAGTTTTATCGTTATTTGCTGTTTGACACTGTTACTGGTTTTCTTATATTGATTGAGTGATGTTTGGTGAGTCTTTGAATATTGCTACTTGGTTTATTTGTGTTCAATTTCAGAAATTGGAATTAGTAGTTTATTAAATTTAGTTGTTAGTGTTTTTGAAGTAGAAATAGTTAGCAAAATCCTCTGACGAGGTTAACACGAGTTGGTCGTGTTATTGGGCGTGAAAACTTTCACGGGTAGTTAATTTGTGGGTTGGTTACATAGATTGAGTCATCTGGGGTTGATCAATCTTTGTAATTTTTGTGAACTACAGTGGAAGAAATTAATCTGGGTAAGGGCCCCGCAGACGTAGGCAAGTTGGCCGAACTGCGTTACCAAATGTCGGCGTTTTATTTTCTGGTATTGCGCGGTTGAGAGTGATTATTTATTCGTGCCGAAGAGTTTATTTTGGATAATCTGCGAATTTATAGACAATTAAGTTATTTCACATACAATCATGTGACCAGAAAATGGTTACTGTTAAACACAGGCCCTGCCTAGAAACAAAGATTAGAAAATGAGGTACGAAGACAATCTTAAGTACCTGTAAATCTGTTCAAACCAAAACGCAGTTGCCTTAACATTGTACAGTTTCCCATATCTCTTGGTATGCTTCCCTCAATGTCATTGCCATAGAGAAACATGCGCTCCAGATTCGGCAGTCGACGACAAAGATCCATTGGGAGAGTTCCATACATGCTGTTATTTGAAAATATAAAAAGAAGATATGTTGAAGGGAGTGGAGGGGATTGAACCAGTTAAGTTGTCATCATTCACATGAAATTCGACCAAGTTATTAAGATTGCCAAGCTCCCATGGTATTTCGCCTGCAATGAGCCAAAACCAAATGTGAAAGGGCAATTATTAGCTCCAAGAATGGAAATGATATCTCTGTCCTGCTAATTCTTGTTGGTAAATTAGGATAAAAAAAGTATGCAATCACAAAGGCAAAGGCATTCTAGTTACGTTAGAAGTCAAACTTGATTTTATTTTTTTATCCTAATTTATGAGTCTTCGGACTTTAGGTCGGTTCAAACTCGGATTGTTCGAGTTCGATCTCATCTCAAACTCAAAAATTATAAGAGGACGATATTGTTTTGAGTAAATGACATTATTATCAATTTTTTAATTTTAAAAATATAAAAAAAATCGTGTTAAATTGGGCCGAGCTTTGACTACCTCAGCTCAATCGGACTCAAAGTTCTACACAATTGAGTTTCAAATCAATTCAGGCCTGAGCATAAATTTTCTCAGACCCGTTGTGACCGGCCCAGTATCATTTAATTAGGACATTGGTGTGTATGGGCCCTTAATCCTTATATCATTTTCATTTGATTAAACACTCCCTATTCATTAGCAAATAGCCTTCTCACGAACCTCAATAATCAGTAATTAAAGTGACTAATTGAGGTGTTTAATTCTGCTTTATATTTTTTTGTGAGTTTTTACTTTTTATTTGTTAATTTTAGTTTTATTTTTAAAATAAAATCCAAAAATTTTAAATTTAATATTAATGTAATTATTTTCATTATTAACAATTAAAAGCATTAAATAAAGTTCAAATAAACTAATAATATAACTAATTTTATGTTAATATTTAATATAATATTCAGTGATAAATATACATAGTAAATATGTTTTATTTTATTTAAAAATAATCAATTTACAAACTAATATTTATTTATTGATATAATTTGTAAAATTAATATTGTAGTTTAGAATTCAATATTTAACGATAAAATTTATTTCATAAACAAATACATTTCTAAAATATCAAATATATTATCATATTTAAAAATATTTTGTTTTCCAAAAACAATTTTATTAAAATAATTAATTTATTTTAAATCATAATTATTTTTAATTAATATCAAAGAATTAAAATACATATTTAATCGACAAAAAATCATGTTATGTCAAAGAATGAATATTAATAATTAAAACCAAGTTATCCCATATTCATAAATTATGGAAAATGGAAACATATTAAACCTAAAAATAGAAGATCAAAATTAAATTAAAAATTTTACTAAATTAAAACAAAAAAAAGAAAAATAAAGTGAAATAAAATTCAAACTAAAAATAAAAATGAATGAATAACAATTTCTTTACGAATAATTTTAGATAGATAGATTTATATATAAACTTTTAATTAATTATAAGCTAAATTAAATAATTAAATTACAAATCATAATTTCTTTACTAATTAATATTAAATAATTATGTGTTATTTTTAACAATTAGTTAATATAGGGACACCCACAAGTTGGGAAAAAACAAAATTTAGAAATATCGATTGGTTAAAACGTCAGTGTAATAGCTTTAACAATACTCTTCCTTCCTACCAGAAAACTTACCAACAGACTGTCTTGAATATTACCTTGGAAGTAATTACGGCTAATATCGAACACCTCAAGCATGGTTCCGATTTCGTTTACGCGTACTTTCAGGACTCTTAGCTTCTTGCACCTCTCTATGCTCGTCGGAATTTGGCCAGATAGTTTATTGAATGGAATTACTAACTCTTCAAGCACTGGTAAGTTGTAGCATAGTTCCTGTGGGAGAATTCCTGACAGATTATTTGATCCCAGAGAGATGGCCTTCAGCGAAGATATGTTGGAAACTGACGAGGGTATGGAACCTGTTAGCTTATTATCTGTCAGGTTCAACAACTGCAACTGGAATAGAGACCCGATCTCCTCAGGAATGTTTCCTCCGAATCCATTTCCTGCCAAGTTCATCCATTTCAGTCGTCGCAAATCACCCAGTTCAGGTGGTAATTCTCCACGAAAGCTATTGTTGCTTACGTCCAAAGCTACGAGGAACGAGAGGTTTCCAAGATACGGTGTGAGAGACCCAGAGAGACCCATGTTGGGAAGATACAAGGCCGTGACTCTCCCATGGCGAGGACTGCAAGTGACACCGAACCATTCGCAAAAGGAGGTGGCAGCGGACCAGTTAGTGGACAAGATGTTATCAGCACGACTTGTCTGAATTGCAGATTTAAACGCAAGGAGAGCTGTTTCATCTGTTTTCAGAGAAAGTCCGCTGACAATGGCGAGACAGAGACAGCAATGGAATAGGAAAAGGAATGCTCTAAAGAGGCAATCATTTGGCATGGTGACGGCTTACGAGGGAAAGACTGTCTTAATTCAGAAAATTTCCGTTATTAATAATAGTTTAGGAGAATGTAAGTTCCATAGAGTTTCCTGCTGCTTGATAGTTGCTGGGAACACGAAACATAGATTAAGCTGGCATTACTCATATTTGAAATAATTAAATCGTCAATAAATCCGCAGATTATCTAAAACTAATTTTTTCGCACAAGTAAATCAACAATCACAAAAGCAAAATACTAAAGACGCCAACGTTTGATAATGCAGTTTGGCAAATTTGCCTACGTCTGCGGGACCCTCACCCAGATTAATTACTTCCACTGTAGTTCACAAATAATTACAAAAGATTGATCTACCCCGTACGACTCAATCTATGT
>JAOTBA010000003.1:30838286-30852803 GCA_025629845.1 Erythroxylum squamatum | reverse complement strand
AGAAAATATTAGCTACAAACATATGTTTTGTCACAAATACAATTTATTCCCGCCAAAATCATTTTGGCGCCAAATTGAATAAGCTTTTAGTGACAAAACTTTGTGATAAAAGAAAAGTTGTCACTATTAACATATTTATAGTGACAACTTAATTGTGAATGATACTAAATGGTCACAAGTACTATTGTATTAGTGACAAAAAATAAATCATCACAGTTAAGCCAAACAATAGTGACCATCCATTGTTCTGTCACAAAAAACCTCGTATCTGTGACGAAATAATAGTTAGTCACAAAAAAAATTGTCACTAAATGTCTTAACTCTTGTAGTGTTTGTGTACCAGTGTATAGACAAGGATGCACAAGACCTGCACCCTTGTTGTGCAAAGCTCCAACTCACCTTAACGTCTGAAGAAGAAACACTAGATCTTAGGAAAAAGTTGCCAAGCTAATGCTCAAACTGTGGAAGGAAAAAAACTGCAGATGGATTCAAGCGCTGGTGCTATGCTCCTTCTATGGTAGCGAATGTTACCACATAGCTTTTATGAAAGGTTTTAAACTGTGCATCACGGAATATGTTATTATTAAGGATTAGTATGGATAACTGTGAATAATATTAACAAAACAAATAACGTTGACACAATTTTTATAAATTGCAGTAATAGTTCAGGGCCGACCCTGGGCAAGGGTAGGGGTGGCACCTGCCCAGGGCTTATTCTTATAAATAATAAAATAGGATCTATTTTTATCTTTATAAAAAATAAATTAAAACAAATTAAATAAGACTTACTCTTAACACTATAAAAAAGATTCATATTTTGTTTATTTTTATTCTATATGAGGGTTCAAAAATAGGCAAAAATAGAAGCTTTTTTTTTATTTTACCCAGGGCCTATAATATATTAGGAACGGCCCTGTAATAGATGAGGATCGAAAAAATGATTTAGATCTAACACCAATCAATTTATTTGACTCAAAGTCAATACATTAAGTTTGAATTGATAGAACTTTAGACCGTATTTAAATTTAGAGATTAATCCAACCCAACTCGAATTTGTTCGAGTTAATTCAAATAAAACATCGTTATTTGATTATATTTAACATCATCTTGTTAAATATGATCAAAGTTATCATTTTGACTTTTGGACCAATTAAAATTTGAGACATTTAAATTTGATTAAGTAAATATTGACTGTTCAATTCAAACTATTTAATTCAAATTTCCCTCAGATTAAGGTTGAGTTCAAGTCGATGACCTTCTGATAGACAGATCGAAAGTTATAATATTACAAATGTAATTACAATTACGATCCACAATTTAAAATTCAATAGTCACAAAACTAATTTAATATAATAATATAATATTATTGAATTAATTTTAGAACATTTGAATTCTTAGACTAACATTGGGATGTTCGAATTTAATTGAACTTATTTACATTGTTCAAATTAAATTTTAGTCAAAAATGAATTTTCGAGTTAAATTCAGGTAATTTTATTATCAACCTATACCCATCAAAAGTTGTAATATTACAATTGTCATTACAATCGCGGCCCACAATTTAAAACCCAGTACTCCCAACACTAATTCAATATGATAATATCATTATGATTGTCCTGAAACTTAAACACGTGACCACTTCCAGTGGTCCTATTAAGTGGGTCAAAAGACGGTAATGGAGCTGGCTGTGAAAAAAATGAACTATCAGTTTCACCGAGCTAACTTGAGTACTCCTGCCATTTTCACCTTTTACCTTAACGCCAGGCTTCCCAATCCTGAAGCTTCAATCAAGCAAACAGAAACCTTTCTCTTTAACATGGAATCAGTGCTTTTTGGCTGTCAAAGTTGTGGTTGGCTTGGACCACCACTTGCAATTTGCCCACTTGCTTCAGTTTGGCTACGTCATTTGCTTGTTAACACTTGAATATCTTGAAGAGTTCAAGAAACCCGAACTCATAATCTCTTTAAGGTACAGTGAGATACTGACAAGAAACAATCACGAACTCAAATAAGATCAAATTTATTGGCTTTGAGTTGGTTTAATCCAATTTTATATAATTGCACATATTAATTTCAAAAATTTAAGCTCGAACGCGAATTTAGTTAGATTTAAATATTAAATACAAAATTTAATATAAATTAAATTTGATTTATTAATTTTGAGTCAGGTTTAAAGATAGTGACAAGTTGGATTCTAATTCTCCAAGTCCCAACCTGAGCCTAATATGAAGTTCGATTAAGCTAAAGCCATGTAGCTTGAACTCACTCGAACCATCCAAAAGAACGTCATTTTGTGGTACAGAGTCGAGCCATTCGAGTCATTTGATTGAGTATTGAACTAGCTTCCAAGTCTAATTCTCCCCAAAGTCCAACCAACAAGACCTGACTCATTAATTTCAAGTTGTATCATACCAAATTAGGTTGCAATCTTTTTAACATATTTAATTGGGTTGGGTCCCGAACTTTTTTGTCATGTCTATGGTGTGTTAATCTACTTTAAGACCAAAAGGAGACATGAAACAATTGCTTTAAGAAAGTTGCATCCACACAGCAAATAATTAGAATTGCTAGAAAATGATTGTAGGTATCTTGAATTCTAACACAGGCCTTTCATATAATTAGAACACATTACAGGTAATGTTTCCAATCAGTGCTTTTTAAGGACAAAGATTTAGACATGATCCACAATGTTTTCCTTAGTTAAATTAATCAGAAACGATAAGAAAACTTTTCTTTCCTTTTACGAAAGAGATTCATGACAAGAACTCAAAACCATATAATTGGTGTTCTATTGGTTAAATCTCGGTCACAGTTTGTGGGCTAATTGTATGACTTATAAAGACTAATAATTACAGTCTAAGGATGATGTTTTACTTAACTAGAAGCATCATCATTTGATTACGTAACCAACTCATAATATATACACCCCATCCAAACAAAAACAGAGCCTTTTACAAAGGCAACATTTAGTACTTAAGAATTTAAGATGTAAATTTATAATTAATTATCACAAATGGTGACGTTACTTTTTTTTTTAATGAAATGAACCCTTGACTGCGTACTGAATAAATGTTAGAGTATGTATTTTTTAAAATAATTACTAAATTATATACTTTAAAAAGATCATCTGAAAAATAATTAACTTAAAATAAAATTTTTTGAAACAAAATATACTTATTTGCTTATCTGATATTTTAGGAATTCAAGAAATTCAATTTTGAAAATTTAAATATAAGATATTCTCGGGAATCTCTAATCACATCACTTAAATCTTATCATCCTTCATAAAATCTTAGAAAATTTAAGAAACTCAAACTCAAGAAATTGAATGTAAGAGATTATCAAGAGTTCCCCTTATCACTTAATTAAGTCATCCTCAAGAGGCTAGTTTGTTGGTGAAAATATAAAATCAATTAAGTTGGCCTCACACAACAGTTTTAGCTATTGTGATGAAACGGTCACTTAATATGATATCAGAGCCTTTGTTATTCAGCACAAGGTAAAGTGGGCATGTGTAAGTTTCAAGTCCAAAGGGCTTTCACTTGAAGAGGTGTGTTGGTGAATATATAAAACTAATTAAGTTGACTTCACACAATAACTTAAACTATTGTGGTGAAACGGTCACTTAACATTGGAAGTTGTTAGAACTTCAAGATCTAGCTAATGAATTGAACTATTAATAATTATTCAAAATAGAAGAAGGTTTTGAGAGAATGGTCAAAGTGAGTTTCCATCGATCTCTATCACTCTTCTTTGGCAAATTTAAGTGCTTATTTACGTAACATTCCATTACTTTGTTTATGGAGTACAATGCAAATAAATTAGGTTCATAAATCTAATAATCAATCATGTCGTGTCACAAAAATTATAATTACTCATAAATTTCCCATTTGATTGAAATTAAAAAGAATTATTAGCTTAGTAATAATGCAATATTTTATAATTAAAGGGGAATCTCACTTTTCCAACACTATATATTAATTCATATTCTACCTAAACAAATCTTCTATTTTTAAAATAAAGTTGAGGCTATACTAATTCCGAAATTAAATAAAGCACGTAGGTGTGAATTATCAAGTCATAATGGACCATTAGATCATATAATATGTACCAAACTTTATGCACGTTTGTTATCAAATAAAGGCAGAAATAAAGAATACATAAATTATAAAAATATCATTATTATAAGAATATCATTCTTATAATTTATGGAGATAAATAAACTATGGTGTGATCAAATTCCCATTCTATTATCCTAATCAAATCCATAAATTCCAATTGTTTCTACTTCTCAACTTATTTTCAATAGTAACTTAATTAAATATTAAAATCAAATTATGCAAAAATTTTACGAGCTACAATCTGAGGAACTAAATCTTTTAAAACCCGAGATTGGATCCTAAAATTTTGGTATTTAAATATAATTAAATATGTTTCAATATGTTAATTTTAATTTTATTTAATCCAATTTTCTATAGTTTATTAGATTTTAAAAATCTTTGTTAAAATTAAATTGGTTTAAATTAAATCAAATCATTGAATTGTTGATCTAAGATATGATTTAATCCAACTTTTTTTTATTGGGAATAATAATATCCCAAAGATGAATACATGTAGAAGTGGCCAAGTCTAAATCAATGCTTGATTGATTACGAGGGGAAGAACGTGAGCACTTAAGGAATCAAATTCCACAAATTAGAATCTCAAACATACACACACACCTAGAAAGAGTGTGGCATAGAGAAATAAGAACAGCGACCTCTCAAAAGCCAAAGCTGCCACGAAAACAAAAAGAGAACGTACGCAAGCCTAAACTATTATATCTTACATGTGGGCAACCAAAAGAGACACACCCAATACTTAGATTCAGATTGGCAAAAGTTCAAGATGAGTTCGGGCATTTCAAATTAATCCCAAATCAAATAGCTCAAATTCGAATAAAAATAATATTATTTTGAGATTTTATTTGAATCGATACTAATTAATTTGAATAGTCTGAATTGAGTAAATTCGTTTGCCATGTTTACTTGGATTTCCGAGCTGTCCTCTTCATCTGTTGTCTTCTTTTTGAATGTTGTTGGGATCACTATCTAATCAGAGTAGGTTACAGCCAAACCGACCAAAAATTACCGTGTACATTTCCAGCTCACTCAGAAAAGAGAGATAAGAGTGAGATAGATTCTTTTTTGACAGTCTAGGGATAGCTTTATTCCTTGTTGGTTAGACAGTCTTGGTTATTGTAAAAGACTAAAAGCAGATCCAAAACCCAGATTCCATTCTAGTAAAAATATTCGAAACCGTCAAGATTGTCTGAGTGACGACATCATAAATCTCGCACAAATCACAAATGGGTTGTTTTCTTTTTCTTTTTCCGTTATAAATTTTATTTTTATTTTAAAATAAAATAAAATCTACTCAATTGTTAGTATTAACGTTATAAAGGTTTAATTATTAATAATGAAATAATAAACAAAATTTGAACATAAATTAGTTCTATAAATTTGTTTGTTAATTTATTTTAATATCTCATATAATATTTATAAAATGGATAATATTTATTAATAATATATTTATCATATTTTATTAAAATGGATAATAAAATAAGTAAGGAACTTATAAAGTTCTATTTATTAAATTTTTGGAAAGAAGTTCTATTTATTAAGTAATTTTTATCTATCAAGTATCAAGATATATTTTAATTTTTAGCTCACTGTTATTGTCTATAATTAAATAATTACCTATAACTAAATAATTCGTTTAAAAAATTATCACACATATATATATATATGTGTGTGTGTGTAAACTTGAAAGTTATGTATTTTAAAGATATTTAATAGTTTTTATGATTGAAATTCAACTAACATATTTTTTATTGAATTTTATAGTAAAAATAAAAGTGGATCGTAAACTGAAACGTAATTAATTTAAAGTGTAGATACACATTGCATATGAAGGTCTATCGAAATCAACCTCTTTACTTGGCAAAGGGAATGATGCGTACTATCAAATTTTTAACAAGGTGTTGTTGCTTATGATGACGAGGTAGATACGTGCTTTTATTTTGCAAAAATAAAAATAAAAAATTTCAAGTTAACATACAAGCATAAAAGGATTTCACTAATACAAAATTTAGTAATAGTATTAAATAGTGTATTGCTTATTTCAATAAATCAAAAGATGAATTATGATAAAATTAAATATATTAATATAAAAATACTAGGAGCTTAAGAAAAGTAAAGGACGAAAATCAATGAAACTTTTGACTATGAGTGGAGCTCGAGTAAGCCTTGTCTTACGTTGTTTGTTTGTTTGTTTTTTCTTTCGTTTTTGCTAACAAATCAATTCGAGTGATTTAAGGATGTCTTTGCATGAATTTGAGTGTAACTTTGGCACTTCCTCGTCTTCTTAGAATTGTCAATACAACTTGCACATAGAACAGACCAAGTACTTGTCCTTTGGTCTAACAGTAATTGTATAGTCTTTTTATCTTTCAGACCGCATCAAACAAATACGTATGTCCAATCTCATAATTCCAAAACCCCGTTTTGGTGTCCCTACTCCAATTCTTATTACAAACCGACATCTATTCAACGGTTTTTCTTCTGAAAAATAACGAAATTTAAGTTAAATTTCCTACGAGATACATGGCCATGAGATTATTATAGTATCTTGTAATGGCTAAAAGTAAAAATATTAAAGGGTTAATAAAAAGTAAGAGTCAAGTATTTAAGTAATTAGTTTTAGTTATTTTGATAATAATTGACTTAAGTTTAATTCTAATATAATATCAGAGTCGATAGTTGTCCTTCTGAATGTCAAGTCCTAGCGGCCTGGTCCAGTTATCACTGAGTTTATTTCAAGTGATAACTGGATGTCCAGTCTCAATTGCACTTGAGAGGGAATATTAGAGTATCTCATATTAACTAAACATAAAGGGTTTATAAGTGGTAAGGGTTAACTATCCAAACGACTCTAATACCATATTAGATTTTTTAATATAGGTAGAGTGTAAAGTTCATTAATAAGAATTGAGCTTTAGTCAACTATTACCAAAATGACTAAAACTAATTATTTAGATAGTTCACCTTTACCACTTATAAATCTTTTAATATTTTCTTGTTCAGTAAATCTAAGATACTCTAATAGAAA
This sequence comes from Erythroxylum squamatum, assembly GCA_025629845.1. Lineage (NCBI taxonomy): Eukaryota > Viridiplantae > Streptophyta > Magnoliopsida > Malpighiales > Erythroxylaceae > Erythroxylum > Erythroxylum squamatum. The sequence goes on along the minus strand of JAOTBA010000003.1, from coordinate 30,845,654 downwards.
TATGAAGCTACACTCGAAATTGCTCAAATGGGTTATTACAGGAACTGAAGGTTGGAACAATGGATTGTCGCGCTTCAAGTGCTAAGAGATTCAATGATTGAACTCAGTTTGTTCATTCAGTCTTACTGCTTGTGCGGGTAATCATATCAGCAAAAGTCAGAGTGCTTAATTTGTTCTTGGAATTTGCCAATGCAAGGGATTTTAACTTTGTCCTAGTCTAACCAGCTGTAAAATAATCCCAAGTCTTTTAATTCAAGAGGTTGAAGGCTCGAAATGGAGGGCTCGAGCTCTCCAAAGAAGAGATATAATAATAGTCCTAGACCAAATTTATTATTAAATTTTAAATTATTAACTCATTAATTAGTTTATTTTAATCATATAATTTATAGAATATTTCATATATCTGATTATTTATCCAACACACATACAAAAAATAGTGATTATAGAATTTAACGATTTAAAAAAACAAACAATACATGATCAAATATAAATTACTTTAGTTCTTCGTTTTAGATATTCAATCTATTTTTATAAATTACATGCACGTAAAATAAAAAATAAAATTAGCAACAACCCAATTCGGAGACTAGAAGCCTCCTTTTTTTCTGACTGCTTTTAATAATGCAAGTCCTTTGATCGATAACTCCTAATGACAACCTTCTCCCGCTAATGGCTACAGCATCTGGTTCAACTTCAAGCTTACTTTAATACTCTTTTACTCTTACCTTTTGGTTTGACATGTCTTGAAGGGAAGAACAGGATAGATCAAGGTGTTAAATTGCAGATTGCGGATTATATTGCAATAATGGAAAAACAAAGCTAATTCGGGGACTAATTTGGAGGCATTATCGTCATAGTAGATGACTAATGGAAGAGGAAGTGAACCCTGGAAGATCGGTCCATGCATTGCCACTCCAATCTTGATCATTACCCGAAATAACCATAAAATTCCTTGACAAGTGCAGACCGCCATGTTCTTCCATTTTCAGAGATGATGGCACTGAAACAAGAGTCTCCAATGGCTTAGACCTAAACCGATCAACGAAATTTCGAGCTTCAACCTCTTCACTCTGAAATGGATATAACCCAGATGGCTGTTCCAAGAAAGGAAATTGATCTACTTCTTGTAATCTCCACCGATCAACAAGTCCAACACCACCACTTGAACTAGTACTATCAATAGGAAATCCACAAGTCGTTGCTGCCATCGGAGGGTGAATTCCTGCAAAACTTAACCCTATTCCGCCGGAATTGTACTCTCCAAGATGATGCAAAGGTGGCAAGAATGGCAGATGTGGTGGAGGAGGTGGTAGGTGCCCTATGACATCAGTGGAACAGTCATTAGAAGGAACTTCATAGCTTGAACTAGATCCATTTTTAACCGGAGATTTCGATCTACCCCCGCGACTTTTTTTGCTTCTTTTGTTCCTCCGGCAACCTCCACCAACCGGTACGTTTCTCAATGCACCTCCCCTAGTCCAGTACCGTCTACAGGTCTTGCAAAAGTGACGAGGTTGTGTAAGGCTATAGTTGTTGAAGTAACAAAACTTGGTGTTTGGTGATTCACATCTTGGACACTTTAGGGCTGCCTCAGGTTGCGGAATCTTGGCTAGTCTGGCTCTTTCGGACATCGAACCGGACCGGATAGATCCTGTGCTCCCACTGGAACTTCCGGGAGGCGGCTGAGTTTGAAGTTGATGGCTTTTTTCAGCCCCAACTTGATTGACATCCTGCAAATTTCAAAAGTGAAGAAAGCAAAATTGAACTCTAAAGCAAGTAGCCAGTTGCCATATTCAGGATTAAATATATAGTTAAACTAAAAGAAAAAGAGACAGGATTATCAATGAGCTTTTGATCACTTGGCATTTTCTGTTTGTCTTGAGAGAAATTGGGGAAAGAAAGAATTTACCTGTTGCCAATTTGGGTAGACTGGAGTGGATGTGAAGACCATAGTGTTCTTGAGCTTTAATCCTTCTTTTGTAAAGGTTGATGTGTTAATGTTCTTTTGTTTTTTGTTTTTTGGAGAATTATATGGCGGAGAATCACATCAATGAATTAGAGAGAGTTGCAGAGAAAAAGAAGACGAGAGTTGGAAAGATAATAGAGGGAAGGTGGTGTGGTCTTTGGATGTACTTCATTTTATTTTGGTCCTTAATTTCTTTTTATATATAACCATATCTTACCCTCCACTAATCTCCTTCTCTCGTTAAGTGAATTGTGTTTCTTAACTCATAAGCTTCTAATTTCATTCCTTTTTTTAGAGACAATAATTCTATGAGTCTTTTAATTTAAAAGGATGTTGAAGATTCGAATTTCAATAAACGATAAAATTTACTTCCACTTTAAAAAAATAATTAATTAAAAATAACGGCATATTAAATTTTACAAAATTTAACTAATCATTAATTCATTAAATAATTTATAAAAAATATGTAATTTACAAGTTATTACATATAATTTAATGCTTTTCTAGTGACACTAAAATGAGATTAAAATTCTACTAATATAATAATTTCAGATAGAGACTTCAAATAATATCAAATTTACAGAATATAAAACTTTTAAAATAAATTAAAACTGAAAATTTACATTATTATGAACATTTTTTATTTTAATAATTTGTGTAATAAATAAAATTTTAAAAATAAACAATGATCCATAAATAGTATTAATATTTTCAATTGAAATAACTCAAATCACACTACTTAACAATTAAAAATTATAAGAATGTTGAAAAAAATTTGTAACTGTTTCACGCCCAGAAGAGGAAGGGAAGGCGTGGAGGTGATCAAGCCGCCGGCTGCGGAGATGAAATAGTCGTCGTCAATGGCAAGACGGTATCTTTTCCCACACCACATGCCATGTCAGATATCAATGGGTCCCACCACGCGTTTCTTGTCTAAATAACCTTTAAAGTTTAAAGTCATGCATCTATCTCCGCCTGGGTCGGTGAAAAAAGTTGGACTCTCACCACCCCAATCTCGACAGGTCCCCACATAAGAACTCGAGGCCTAGATTAGTGGATATGGAGTGTGAACTATGCTAATGGGTGGGATCGATCCAATTCAAATTTGATTTAAAGTCCGATCCAAGTTTAATTTGAAATTAATTAAAAGTTATTTTAGGAGTCTTTGTTTAACTTATATTTTTTAGTTGTGATTTTAATTTTAATTTTTTGTTTTTAGTTTCTATTTTCTTTCAAAAAAACAAAAAATTGTTTAGTTATTAATGTTAATGTAGTTATATTTTTATTATTAATGATAATTACATGTTAGATAAAGCTTAAGGATAAATTATTTTTAATTAATTAAATTTATTTAATCTCTTATATAATATTTATTAATAAATTATTAATAATATTAAAATAAATAACTTTTAAAACAAAACTTTATTTATAAATTAATGTTTATTTTAAATATATTTTATTTTTTAAATTAACTTTTATTTGAAATTTATTTATTTAAAATAATTTTCAATTTAATTATATTCATTAATAATTATTAAATTAATTTATTTAATTTAATCACAAAATTAAATTGAACTATTCATAATTTTTATTATCAACTAATTTTAATTAATTAAATTATAATATTGAAATAAATTATTTATAATTCTTATTAATAATTAATATATTTTTAGTTGGTAGTAAATTAGATTATAAAAAAAGAAACAGAAGACTACTTATTGTGGTTTTTATAAATTCTAAAAACTGAAAAAAAAACCATAACAAGAAACAGAAACAAACAAAATTTTTACTAAATTTAAAAATAGAAATAAAATTTAAACATTAATAGATAGAAACAGTTTGTACTCGTATGATAGTTAAGATCAACTTCAGGACAGGAGAGCCATTTGAGATTGATTCTGAAGCATACTATAGTGAAAAATATCATAATATCAAAGAGTGCTATATTACTGACAGGCTATCGAGTTGCAAAAGTTGTGGCTTCTGGTCGCAGAGACTGCCGTATCTTTCGTTATCTTTTCTGTGGTTCCACGAGTTCGTTATTAATTAGGTGATTCAACACTTAGTTGACAAAATCTAGCAACTATCCAACAACTTTTCAACTCTTACCCACCTCTCAAGTTCCAAGTTTTCCTCAGTTGATGCCTCCCAAGTCCAAATACAATGCAACAGATACAGATTCCATGCATGGTACAGAGCTTTTCAATGATCTCTTCAAACTCACAACTTGATATTAAACATGCAAGACGGAGAAGAAGAAGATGATGATACAGTGAAGAGGATTAGGAAAGCTCGGCAGCAAGAATCAGTTTTGCTTCTTTTGTATTGCAGTTTATTGCTGGTTTTCAGTGGTACTGCACTCCATTGTTGGTGGAGGAAATTTGCATTTCCTTTCAGATTGGACCCAATAGAGAAGAAGTTAGCTTGGAACAAGATGTATATAAGCCTGTCATCGCCAATTGGACATTCTTGGCTTGTGAGTTCTCTTCATTTCCTTAATTGGGTCACTTCAAATTTATTTATCATCCTTCTGCTAGATTGGCTGAAAGAGATATTCAATCTTATTGAAACCTGTAAGAATTGATGAAGTCTTGTCTTGAGCAACCTTTGCTTGTAAAAGAAAGGGAAGAGATTAAGAAAGATCTTTCTGTGATCTAGATGCATTACGACCCAGTAAAGATCATGCAAAACAAAGTTAAAGCTCTAAATTGCATGAACGTGATGGCTGCTTTTGGTAAACAACGAATCTAGTCTTTCAGTTGTTTGACTATTTCAAACACTTTAAAGTTTTGTTTAGTAAGAAAGATGAATAGTTACCTGATTTATATCAAACCACCAAATTTAGAAAAGTTGCACAACAGCAGCATTTTTAGTAGCTATTTCATCTTTAGCTAAATATGTGAAAATGACAAATCAATTATACCCTTTTAAATAAACAAAGCTATACATTAATTAATTTTTGCAAGTCATTTTATGCCTAATTACAATTATATTTTATGTTTGAATGTATCGTCGTTGTCGTTGTCGTCGTCATCATCATTATCATTATTGTTATTATTATTATTGTTGTTGTTGTAATTGTTATTATTGTTGTTGTTATTATTATTATTATTATTATATGTTATATGTTTTTTATTAGAGTTATAAACTTAATTTTTGTAGAATTAAATATCTAAAATCTAAATGTCTATAAGAATATTCAACGAAATATTAAGATATATAATATTTATACCCTTATAATTTTTGTTAAATTCATGTCTTCATAAGTCATTTTACACATAAACAATTAATACTAAAAACTAATTTTACCAAACATCTATAACAAATAGCTAATGTAATCCGCTAGTTAAATCAATTGATACAATGTACTATTAGCTAACAGCTAATACAATCAGCTAATTGCCAAACAACACTTTAAGTTCTTGAGCTCAGGGGTTGGATCATTCTTATTTTTTATCACTGGCTTGGATCTTCCAAATCCAACTCTCAAGGAACCTTTACCATATCCCCGTAAAATCATGGAATATTCATGCATTGGCCCATTTAACAACTTTTAACGCCCTCGAACTTTGCTAAATGAACAGATCTGACCTGTTTACATATATTCCAATCAAAGAGGCACACGATTTGAAGCAGATATTCGAGCAAGAACTAGCAGAAGGAGACACCCGACTTCTCCATCTTCATAACTCATCATCCATCCATTTCACCTGATAAGAAACTAAAATGGGATTCACAATTCAACAAGAAACAACTTACCCTTCTGTGTAAATGGACCCATCAATCGAAATTCCCATTTTTTTCCTCATCTCCTTGAACAATACCGTAACCAAAGTCATATACACCATTAGCCTTCCATCTCTTTCTGAACCCAATCTACGTACTAATCTCCGTTCAACTTCCGAAAAGCAGCTCTGTATGCAAATACACACCAGGTTTACACAAATTGCTTAGCATCCTCTAGAAAACCTCCATCATCTTTCATCAATCCCAAGAGCTTTACAAGCGTACCCATAGAGAAGTTCAGGTTGACCTAACCTGAATACTACCCGACTTGACCTGAATAGACCCGACTTAATCCTACCCAATTTTTCGACCAAATAAATATTTGACCCGGCTCAACTTGAGAAAGACCAATTCCAATTTTTTTGCCTTCCCCGTCCTTCCAACAAATAGCCCCGAACAAACTCAAAATAACGAAACTGACTTCATCATGGACCAACAAACACAAGCTTAACCTGACAAAACACAAACAACCCAACTTGATCTGAACCGATCTGACTTGAACTGACCCAAATTGACTTGACTGGAACCGGAATATTTGACCTGCCATGTCCACTGAAACCACATTGAAACTACATAGAACTCGCAAAAAAACAGAAGCAAACTGGACACTTCTAAAAGCTAATCCCTTGGAGAACATCAATCTCGTAATCTTAGTTTCAAACCTGAGCTATCGCCAACCGAAAACATGTTGAGAAAATTTGTTTTAGACTCACAACTGTCGAACATGAATCTGAATCTGGTAAAACCTGTGTTTGACATGTAAGAAGTAAAGACTCATTCCAACTTCAGATCTTTTACTTTGATATTTAGTTAAAGTAAAATAAGCTAGTAGATTTTCTAGTCGTAAGTCTTTCCACTTTCTAGCTAAATTAGTTTTGTTTGTTAAGAGTTTGTAGTTTAGTTAGTTTCTTCCATGATGCGTGTACTACCTATATAAGTGGTAGAGTTGTCTTTGTTAATAAGATATTGGATTGATTAGCAGAATCATTCTTTATATATCAGCAAAGTGTTCAACTCCTTCATTTTCTCCTGCAAATGGGGTATCAAAGTCAGGTTCCTTAAAGAATTGAACACCTTTATTTAGTTCTCTGTGCAAAGCAATGGCGTCCGGTGCCAGTTCAGTCAATTAGTAGCTTATACTAAGGATACTTTAATCCCATTCAATTCTGGATAAACTTTCTCCTTTTGTGCCAGTTCTCGATCATGGGAATTGTGCCATAATCTTGTCCTTCTTCTTTTTCCTCAAATTCATCACATATGGTAACGTCAGTAACAATCTCAATCCCTTCCCGATCGATCACTACAAGTACTCTTACGTCTTACACTAACCCATCTTGAACTTTGAACTGTAAGAACTATGATTAGCACTTATTTAATGTCACCGAATACTTCCTATATCATCTCTATGCATATTATTCACATAAGCTTAATTGTTTCACTTGTCATGGCGAACTCACTATCTGATATGCACATACAATGGCAAATCACACTTAACAACTTTTTCATATATCACTATCATCGTATCATCCTCCACTTGTCATTTATTTTATCTCACACATTTTTTCCCATATTAAATCATAATCTTATATCGATAATTACACAACCATCCTAAGTCC
>JAOTBA010000003.1:30808491-30820588 GCA_025629845.1 Erythroxylum squamatum | reverse complement strand
TAAATTGGTTTTGTGTGTATTAACTTCTGATTTTATTGTAGAACTTTACGAAAAGCTTTAGAGATCTATTCAACCCCACCTTCTAGATCGTTTACAACCATATCATATGGAATCCTTATCAATGGACAAGAAATCTCTATGGGTGCGTTAGATTCATGCTAAATATAAAAAGTTAACAACTCTTAGTAATGAATCCAAATTATAAGTTTTCTTAGATCATGACTGTATTATTAAAGCTCAAGTAGAAGTTTAGTGATGAATTTATACACCAGGTTGGGAATGGAACAAAATTACTTTTCTGGCATGATAATTAATGCAGGTTAGGACCATTAAAGGATGTTTAGGACCTCTAACCTATAACATATGTGATTCTTAGGAATGCAAAATTGTATGAGGCTATTAACTATCATAGGAATAAGTTTTCAAACTCTAATTATGCTCAATCCATACTAATTCAACTAATTCCAAACAAGGAGGATGAGATTACATGGAGAAGTAATAATAAGGATGTGTTCACCACCTATCTTGTAACCAATTATCAAAAGAAACAACCATCAAGGTCCCATATCACAAGTTAGTGTGGTTTAACCAGACATGTTCAAGAGCTTCACTAGAAATATGGTTGAAAATGAAAGAAAGGTTGAGCATTCTTTCTCAATTAAAGAAATAGTTAAGAGCTTCAAAGGTGTGTGTGTGTGTGTTAAGTAATCAAATGAAGAAACAACATAGAACTTATTCTTCACCTCTTGCTACTCATCATATGGTTAATTATCAAGGGATAATGTAATCCCCAAATTCCTTATCTAACATGGACTGACATAATTCACTAATGCTATAGGAACTAAAGGAAAAGGAAATGGAATGGACAATCATCAAGATGGCCTTATTAGTACACTTTACAACAACTAGCCGGAAAGGAACAAATGGATATTCACAATGGTTTTGTTTTTTCAGTTACCAATTCTTTTAAGAATGGAGTCAAAAAGAGGCAAGTAATCCCTATAAATGAGTCTATAAGTAGTTATAGGAATCCCCAAGTATTTGAAAGGTAGAAATTAAAGATTTATGCTTGATAAGTTGGACAATTCTTGAGCTAAATTGGGAGATAAGTTAAGTTAAAACCTCAATGCAAATGTTAAAGATGAAAGTTGATCTAGGGTCACCTTTTCCAATTCCTCTTGCTCTCTTGAACACATATGACCTAATTACTGAGTATCCCTAGGATTTTTGGAAGGAAGCATCAAAGCCATCTAGTCCTAGTGCCTTGTTAGAGTGCATCCTGAAGAGAGCTTTTCCAATCTCCGAGATAGTAATAGGTGACTTGAGCAAATCTATTTGATTCTAAGAAAAACTTTGAGAAATGAAAACAATTAAGCTTGCGAAGAGGAAGTGTAAATAGCTTCAGTCTTTGAAATGGTTAAAAGCTATATCCTTTAACTTCTCTTGTCCACAACAAGCCACCATTAGAATTAGCTAGACAAAATTATCTTCTTTTGGTTTCTTCTTACCTATTTTGCATGGAAGAAATAAGAATAATTACTATCCCCCTCTTGAATCCATTGAACTATAGCCTTTTGTTTAAAAAAAGGGTTATGTGCTTCCACTTTAAGAAGATAATTATTGAAAGCAATATGCTTTTGCAATCTGGTAGAAGAGTTGTAAGGATTATCATAAAGTTTCTCCTATGTAGAGAGAAACTATTCTCTAGCTTCAGAAATAGTTGAATGCAAATCCTTGTTAAAATGCCTTATGTGAAGTAGCTTAATCTCTTCCCAAATTAGTTATAGATTTCTCACTAGTTTATAAGCTTCAAAACTTAGAATTTGATGTGATAACCCCTTATCGCTACATCCTCATAACCTTCAAGTTTAGGATGTTCAAAAACCTAAAACGAGCTTTCACTTTTATACTAGGATAAATCATTTAAATCTCTATAAGACTATGGTCAAACATAAAAGGAGAATTAAAGTAGCCAAAGTTGTCAAGGAAAAGAGGCATCTAATAAGAATTAACTAGACCTTTGTTATGCTTCTTTCTAATAAGTCATTGACCCTCTTACTTATTACCCCGTGTATAGAAGTTTTCTTAGTAATTTAAATGTGAATTCCTCAGACAACTTATAAATTCTTTGATACAAAAAGATTAATTATGTAACATCCCGTTACCCATGTTAAGGCTAGAATAGTATAATATGAGAAATTACTGAGAAATTAGAAAATGCATATCATGCTTAAATTGAATATGGTGTGCACACACACGAGAATATTGATTTTTGCACATCAAGATGATTGTACATATATTCATTGACATTTCCAGGTTAGAATTGATTTGTAAATGGGATCATGGATTATTTGTATTGAAATTTTATTTGGTGTTGATAATTATTATTTTGAAATTTTTGGTGAATTTTAGGAAATTTCTAAAATAAAATTTGATGCATTTTAGAATAGGAAAAAAATGTTGAAATTGGACCAATCTTAGTCTGGCTCGTGGACTGATTAAATATTGACAAATGGCTTACATGCATGGTGACATATGCCAGTCTTATTAGGGTGACATGTGTATTACATGCAAAGAATACACGTAGATTATGTTTTGTTCAAGAAGAGAATACTGTAGCTGTTGTTCTTCACTGAAACACTCAACACCGAAATTCTCTTCCATGTTGTTCATCACCGAATATCGAATTGTTATTCTGTTTGTGTGTAATTGATTCACTCTTACTGCTGGGAAGGATAGCTGAATCAAGTAAGTGATTGTTGTTGATGTTTTAACTTTGTACATGAATTTATTCATGAGAGGTTTGAGAAGTGTAGTTTTGGTGATGAATGAATTAGATGAAAGATTTGTGAAATAGGAATTGTCCAGAAAAGTATGAAATAGGTTTTGTTTTGGATATGCAAAAGTTCTTGAAAGTTGATGTAGGAATATATATACTCTATTCTGGTTTAGAGAAATACGTATATAGGTTGTTTTCACTGTTGATATGCGTGAATATGTGGAGTGTTTATATAAATGAACTAAAATGAGTTTGATAATAAGGAATGAGGATTTGGTGAGATCTTAATATAGAAAGGAGTTAAATGAAATGAAAGTGTAGATGAAAGTGAAAAGAAATGCATTAGATGAAATATAGAAAAGTGCAAAAAAATTGGAAACATGCGTGAATATGTCAGTTTTTGAATTGGATATGAATCTTGGATTTTGATTTATTAGTGTTATGTTGAACTGAAAAGGAAGTAGAAAAGATGAGTTATGTGTTAGTTGTAAAGCATAAGAGTGAGAAATATGGGGAAAAAAAAAGGAAGGAGAGAAGAAGAATTGTAGTTTGGTGAAGAAGAAGGAGGATGCACGATCGTGTAGATTGAGGAAGTTGGGAAAGCATGACAGACTTGGAGAAGCACAATTGTGACTTCCATGGATCGTACATCATTGAGGAAGTTGGGAAAGCGTGACAGACTTGGAGAAGCATGATTGTGACTTCCATGCTTTCCGAAGGAAGGTCTTTTATGAACATATAACTTCTTCACCTGACATCCAAATGACATGAGACTTGAACCAATAGACTCATAACACATTGTTTTTCTTTTCCAAGAAAATTTTTGATCATTTGAACCCATTTGGAAAAGATTGAGTGATAAATGTAGGATGATTATGATGAGGAGTGCTGGAATATTGTTAACTGGAATAATTTCACTGAGCATGCTTTAGTATTTTGACTATATATTGATCTGTAGAATAAAAAATGGAATGATTCTTGATTTAAATTAAACTAGTAACATATGGCTACTAATTGTCTGAAGAGATCGAATTTCAATTTTGTCACTAAGAATTACAAAATCTGACTTAAAGTTGAATACATAGTACAGTTATAGTTCAAAGAACAGTCCAAAGTAAATTGAGTATAACTTTTGGAATACTAAATCAAATTGTGTAATCTTAGTATCAATAGAAACCTAAGATATGGGAGAACAAGTTTCTAGAAGGAAGTGTTATCAAATTACTTCACTTTTTGATGAGAATAATTAAGCAAAATACACCCAAAAATTGGTTGTTAGATAAATCTAGATTGATCATTTGAGTATTGTTATAGGAAAGAGTTTTGTGACAAGAATAATGATATGGAACCCATAATTATCATAAACATGCATTGTACATATTTAGTAAACATGAATGTGCATAAATGAATTCATAATTGTGCAAAATAGTGACATGTGTACGTATTGCATTGTATAAAGGAACACATTAAGCGACAACATCTAGACATTGCCAGGACATCGAGGCAATAGCTATCTAGAGCGTACTATGAGTAACCTAGATGGTCTCACTTAATATTTTTCTGTTATATATTATGTTCTGAATATGAATTGTTTGTCCTGAATCCAAACATGAAGGTCTGAGGTACTGATTGATGAGTGTGGAATGATAGAAGTGTTCCTTAAATGTGAATTTGGTGAAATAATTGTTTCTCAACATGTTTACTGAATGTCGGATTAAGGTCCGATGTTATATATGATTGGGATTGTGAATGAGACTGTAAATGTAATTGAATGGGAATGAGATCAAGAATGGGAATGATTAAAATCATAATTGATTGAATATGAATGTGATGCGTTTCATACACGAATGCATGATCAAATACTGACAGTTGTTGACTTAAGTAGCCACCAAATATGAGCTTAAAGCTTTGAAATGTGGTGAAGAGGCAAAGGCTCGATATATACAATGAGCCTTGAATTCGCAACGAGTAAGGGATAGTTATCAATGAGTATGGTATCTACAATAGATACGGGACAGTTATCAATGAGCCCGGTATCTACAATAGATACGGGACAGTTAAGGCACTCAGTCACAATAACGAAATAATTAAAAGTGGGTCACATATGCATTGCATATACACTTAATATGTGTAATTGATTGATTGATTGGATTGTAATGTGGCCATATGACTCAATGAGTATGGATATGTGAAATACTGATTTGTGATGCTATATGCAAATAAGAAAATGTGAAAATATGTGCTTATATGACTTGATATATGGTATGAATTGGGTGAACCATCGAGAATGGTCACTCACTGGGTTTGCAAAAACTCACCCAAAATTTGCAATATTTTTCAGGTTCAGAGGAGATATTCAGTTAAGCTAATTAGAGTATAGCCACTGAAATCAGATATGGACTAATGGTCGGGATCAGTTTGCACCTGCATATGTCTTCAGTGATTTTTGTTTTAAATTATAATTCCACAAATAGTGTACAATGAGTTTGTAAATGATTTGGTAATGAAATGACGTTATGATTACAAGTGTTTTGTATATGAAATGTGCCCAAATGGCTGTTGAATTCTAATGATTTGTAAAATGATTGTCACACTTGTGAATGGAAATGTTTAAAAATAAAGTGGGCTCGATTTGATTATTGATTTTCGCATATGTGTATATTGTTTTTTTTTAAATTGAAACGAGTTTTGACTGAATGACTATTCTAGCATGCACCCTTGTGGGGTACGTACTCGGATATCACCCAGAATGTCGGGTGCATGTCTTGTGAGAGTAAGGTGTTACATAAAGTGTTGGACCATTGGCATATAAGTTAGCATTACCAGCTAAGATGAATCAAATTCATAATGTATTTCATATCAGTATGCTTAGGAGGTATCGGTCAGATCCGACACATATGTTACCAACACAAGAGGTTGAAATTGTAAGTAATTTGAGTTCGGTTAAGATAGTGGGTTATCAGACTAAACAATTGGGAAATCGAGTGATCTCATTGTTTAAAGTCTTTTGGAGGAATCATTCGAGAAAAGAAGCTATATGGGAGATTGAAGAGAATATGAGAAAATAGTACCCTCATCTGTTTGATGGATCAGGTAAAAATTTCGGGAATGAAATTTCTTAAGGGAGGGAGAATTGTAATAGCCGGTTTTTTTTTCAAATTGAGGGATTAAAATCTTAGATTATTGCATAGAACCTATAATATTGAAAATTCAGGAATTGCATTTCATTCGCATACATATCAGTAGCATACATACATGAATTATAATTTAATACACATTGCAAAGAACGTATATACACTTAATTGACTTATTCCACGGTATGAAAAGGTTAAAATGATCATGATCATGATCATGATGTGAATTGTGTATTGTTTATGCCTTGCATTTTGGTTTGATTGATTATAATTAGTAAATTTGGAATTAACTTGGTATAATTGGAAAATTGATGAATTAAAATGTACATTTGGTATAGGAAAAATGCCAAATAGTAAGACATATGGATATATGGAAATTAGGATGATTAAGCCTATGAATAAGTGACATTTGGTATAGATGAATGAGGGTCATTTGGCTTAAGTTATTAATTGACAATTGGTAGCAATGGTTATGTGACAAATGGACTAAGTAATTAACTGACATATGGCAGCATATATACTTGATAAATGGAGAATATGCCTATGGACATATGTAAGTTGGTGACACCTAACACCTTAGGTGTTAAGCTCCTGTAGGAGTAATCCCAGCTATGTTCATTTTTCAATTTTCATCTTTCTTCTTCTCAAACACCACCGAAATCCTCTCAACCTTTACATCCCTATTTTTTTCCGTGTTTATGTCCAATTGCTACATCAATAATCCAAACTTTTACCTTTCATAAGATAGTTAAAGAATTAGATTATTGTTGTCTCTTATACTAGCCGAAAATCATCCTATTGTTACCTTGAACATGTGATGAATCTTGCATGCATATAAGGAAATTTTGACCTGATGAATTAAGCTGAAATTGGAGCTAAATAAGTAAGTAAAAGATTTTTCTTTATGGCTTATTATAGTAGAAAGTTTATGTTGTTTGAATTGGGTATAGATTGCATATTATGTTGTTGATGAGGTTGTGTTGGAATTTGATGGAAGAACTTGGTTATGTTATGTTGTGTTTTTTATGTATGAACTATACGCTATAGGTTGTTTATATGAATAAATTAAATTGAAATTTGAAGTAAAAGGAAGGTGAATTGATGCTAAAGAAAGGTGCTAATATAGTGATCGTGAAATAGGAAAGAACTAGGACTATATGAATGATCAAATGAATGACATATTCTGTTTTGGTTTTAATACATGGAAGATCATGATTTGTGAGTTAATTAATGAATGATTTTTTAATTAGATTTGGACATGAATAAGGGATTGAAGTTTGAATAAGATAGAATTGAAGTGAAATTGACGGACTTTTGTGAAGGTAAGATGGAAGGAGCATGAAGGAGTAAAAATTAGAAGCAAAATGAAGGTTATGGGTGAGTGAACCTTTGGTTCACTCATCGCACGATCATGGGATTTATAAGGCTCCTTCCCACGATCGTGGGAAGTACTTTGGAAGGATAAAAGGTTGTTTTTAGGCAATTGTTGGATTATATAAGGTTAAGACACTTTATAATGGTGTAATTGAACTTGATTGAAGCTTGAAATGAACCTATAAAGTTGCTTGATTAAGTGATTAAGTGTTTAATAAGTTTAAGTTGTTAATTGATATTATAAATTAAGGAATGAAATGATTGATATCAATGTATATGAATTTGAGAAATATGAGTTATTAATGATATAAAGATGTTCAAGTGAATGCAAATGTGATTTAAAGGATATAAGAAATGAAATAGGTATCATTGAAGGAGAATTGAGAAATTGTGTGAATATTTAATGCTTGGAAAGAATTGATGAATGTATGACTGATAAATTTAGGGTAATCAAACTTACCTGAAGCATAACCTAATGGCAAATTAGTTATATACAAGTTATGATGAATAAACGAGCAAGATTTGTGAATAAGGTTACATACCCGGGATAATCAATTGAGCATGCTTTGAACATAACACATACATATATGTGTGTGTATGATTGAGTATTTATTTGATTAAACAAGTTAGTAATGTGTACATATGTGTCTATTACATGATTTAGAAGCACAAATTGACCGACGTCATCTAGACAATACCGGCTCGTCGAGGCAATAACTATCTGGAGCTTACTGTGAGTTAACCTAGATGTTCACTCATTATAATTGAATTGTTTTTAATCAACTATTAGATATTAGTTACTGATATGATTGTGATAATTTTGGACCATTAATTTTCTAAAGAGCTTGATAGTCAAGAATATATTGGAAGCGTTTACTAATTGTATATGAATTGGGAAAATGTATACTTAACTAAATGTTGAATGTCGGACTTAGATTCGACGATTGTGATAACTGACTATGTATATTGAATGAAAGTGATTGATAACATATTATGTGAAATGTTGTACACCATCACATGAATATGCATGATCAGATAAAAGGTTGTGATCGGAGTGACCAACATGAAAAAAGCTTAAAGCTTATAATGTACACAAAGAGTCGCAGACTCAACCATTAATGAACCCAATATCCATAATGGGTACTAAACTGTATCTGAAATGAGTCTAGTATCCATAATAGGTACGAGACAGTTAAATAGGCGCTCGGTTACAATAAAGTAAAAATGAAAGTGAGTCTCATCTGCATTTGCATCTATATTTTTACATGTGTTCATGATATTGATTACAAATAAATGTTGAAGTGTGTTGTTATAATGATGTGTAATACTTATGTACATATTGATGATATTAAGAATTGAGATAAACGATTGGATTTTTTAAATGACCATATGAAGTTTATGTATTCATAAGGTGCTTGTTGAAAGATGATGAGTAATGTGATATATATATATATATAAGATTTGAATTTGGATGAGTTGTTATACTGATTGAATTGTGTTTAAATACTTGAGATGTTAATATTTTGCTTAAGTGAGCACATTGATGACGATTCACTCACTGAGTTCGCAAAACTCATCAAAATTGCAACATTGATTTTGCAGGTACTGAGAGGAGACTTAGCTTCTAAAGAAATCTAGATGAAGTCTAGTGTTGTTCATTTGAGGAACAAGAAATGACTCAAAGGTCTAGTCAGTTGTCATCTGAAGAATTTAGATAGGATGCTTTTTCATAGTTTTTCATCTCATGTAGAATATTTTGTATAAACAGTGTGAACACGGATAATTTTTATATTGTAAATATATGGTTGGTGTGTAATGTAATGACAATGTAAATTATGTTTTGTTAATGAAATGGGACGAGTTCAAACTTAAAATACCAATGTTCTTTATGTTGCCATGATAAGCTGATGTGTTTACTCTAACATGTGATTCTTATAGGGTATGTTCTTGAATGTCCTCTGGACGTTCGGGTATATGCTTTATGATATTAGAGTGTTACAAGAACAACAGATAACGTCGGGCTAGAATTGAAAAAATTAAAAGTTTGAGTATTTTATTGTCACTTTTTAAAGATTGAGCTGCAATTGAAAATTTTTGAAAATTTAGATATTTTATTGCTACTTTTTAAAGTTCAGGCTATAATTAAAATTTTGACAAAAGTTTGAATTTTTTTTGCAATTAACCCCTAAGTTAATTTAAATTTGTGTTAGATTCAAATTTGAGAAATGAACCATTGCTCATTCCCAAAAAAAAAAGATATTTTTTTGACCTACACACTCTTTAATTTATTAACTAATGATTAAAGGAAACTGTCATTTCAACAAATTTAAAGTTTAATTAAAAAAAGGAATCTGTTTAATGAAAATTAATTGATCTATTTTGATTTATAAAAATTGATTAGTTTATGAAATAAATTTATCAGTTTTTAACAATAAAAGTTATTAAAGTAAATCGAACCGAAAAATAAAAATCGAACCAAAAAATCCATTGTTTTAAAATTTTTATAATCAAATCAGATGAATCGGTTAAATTTTTTAATCACTACATTTGAGTATTGAATCCGCCAAATAAAATAATCAATTGTAGTGAATCATACAAGTGCCAACTTGATTCAATTCATTATCGTCTTATTAGTAATGTACATAAAAGTTGCAATTTACCATTTTAACCACCGGCTTAAAGATCCAATCATATCTTTTCCACCTTAATTGAAACACGTTGTTATTTTAATAATTGAGGTTTCATCTACCAAAAAGTTTCAAAATGATAAGGGAACTAAACTATTTGGTGACGGAGGTGTTATCTAAGGAAGCACGCAATAAGCTATTGACCATGTGAATTCTAAATTGTAAATCCTAAACCCACTTGGGGAAATATGAAGCAAGTTGCCATTTCTTCAATGTAGCTAATCATAGAGCTCCATTGTCTCTTCTAAAGCTATTATATAAGCCATGTGGGGTCTCTACTCTCTACTTCTCACATTGAAACTATAAAATGCACTTTCTGAATTTCACATTTTTTAAATCTCTCATGATATTCATCTTTATTGCCCAAAATATTACCTTTTTTTTTTGGTAAATAAAATATTACCAATATTATTCAATATAAGACCTCTAATTGCATTTTTTTATTGGGCACTAAGCCTAATAATTCATTGGGATGCCAATGATCCATAAATCAGCCCTGTCAATTTTTTTAAATATTTAAAAATTGTAAAATAACATCTTTATTTAATTACGTCTGGACCTGAGCTACCTAAGTCCAGACTTACCAAAAGTTCAACTAGCTTAAAATAATTAAGTCTCGGGTCGGTCTGAACCTAAGTTTAACCTATAAGTCGATCCATTGAAAATACCTAAATCTGAGTCCATAAATCAACCTATTGTTATCCCTAGCAATTCGTATGGGATTCATTTATTTTTCTCTTTTGCAAAGTCTTCTCAAGATAGAGTTGTATTTTTATAAAATTTGTCTGACATTTATTAATTTTATTTTTACTTAGAAAATTTTTAAAAACAAATTGTTTATTTGAAAAAGTTATTTCATGAATCGATAACTTTAAATTAAGCTACAAATCAATTTAATCAAATTCCTTAAACAAAGTGAATCTATTTCTTTCCCACCAAAATTTAATTGACTTCAAAATGTTAAGTTACATCTCGATGGGACTTGGATGGAATGTAACTTTTAGGTTGTTCCTTTTCAAGCTTGACATCAATTATAAAGCTAAAAGAAAGAATATTGAATCAGATACCTTTTAATTATTGACGAGTTTGTGATCTCAAACACTTATCACTTTAGTCGTTTAGGATTGGCCACAAGTAACAGATAAGATCTCCATCAGAAAGGTACTTGAATTGGAGCAACCAGGTACTATCTAGGACAGTACTTATAGACCCTTTTTTAATATAAGTTTCTTAGACCCTATTCGTAAATATATAATTTACAAATTATTTTATATATTAAAAATTTATTTAATATATAATAAAATAAATTATTGTTATAAATTATTAACAAACCCAATGGCTGCTATAAGTTATTGTCTCTTCCAATTTATATTTGAATGCGATCTCGAATATGAAAAGATGAGGTCAGTTGTTACGTGAATGAGATCACCTTCTAAGTTTCAATAGTTGTTTCATTTGACTCTAGAATGCGTTCGGTTGGTAGGATAAGTGTTCAAGATAATATTTGCAATATTGTTCAATTATATAAATCCTTTTTATTATATTTTAATAATTTTTGTTTATTTATAATTTAAAACAATATTGTATTAAAACTTTAAAATTTTAATTGTATATTAATTTGAGTAAAAAGAAATAAATGCAGAATTAATGAAATATAATAGATAAAATTGTAAGATAACTAGATAATAGTATAAGTAATAATTTTTAAAATATGAGAATTAAAATAAAAAATATCACACCGTAAAAAACTATAGTGTATTTAACCATAATTTTTTATAAGAAACTCTTCAATTTAAGAACTTGCAAAATAAAAAGGTTGTAACTTATTTAAATTTTATTATCAAAAATAAAAATGCAGTAAAATTTATAAATATTAATTAAAATTATGGTGATAGTCCAATGCGTTAAAGGTTGAAAAGCAAGAACCTGACAACGACTTGTCCCTACAACTTTCGTGCAAAAGCCAATTTAGATTTGGATAGACACAAATGAAGCAATTTTTTTTATGATAATAAGTTTCTTAATTAATTAAATTATTAATTTTAAAAATTAATAATTTAATTAATTAAGAAACTTATTATCATAAAAAGAATTGCTTCATTTGTGTCTATCCAAATCTAAAT
>JAOTBA010000003.1:30777915-30790109 GCA_025629845.1 Erythroxylum squamatum | reverse complement strand
GTCGGTTTTAATTAATGTTGACCGACCCTCATTTTAATTCATACCGACCGAAAATTTCGGTCTGCAAATATTTCCCTCCAGACCACTTCACCGACTGAATATAAATTCGGTCTCTATTTCCATACCGCCTTAATTCGGTCGGTATAATTCCGTCCCTACTACACGTTTTTTCTTGTAGTGACCTAAACTAAGTTTGTTGATTTTGATTGGAATTCAGTCATAAATGTCATCCTTTATTTTTTTAGAAACGGAGGAACTCGCAGTTGCTATTTTTTGGATGCGCTCTGAGAAACTTTCGGATTGACGCAATAGCCTGCAAATCATGCAAACCGGGTATTCCGCACTAGGCAAGCTCTATACGATAGGCTCGATCGAGAAAGCATAGGTAGGAGGATTCGAACACAAGATTTGTTGGTCTCATACTCCCACTCTACCAACTCGACCACCCCTAAATAAGAGTGATGTACTTTAGATTCTATATGTTTGATGGCAAATTACAAACTTTACGTCTAAGTCTCGTGGATCATTATAAATGTGTGTCAAAAGGCCTCTCATGCTTGAATCGACGTGGACTCTACAACAATTGCATATAGTTGTTTTGTAACCGAATTGGAGTAAAGTCAAAGTTAGAATTCGCTGTACTTGAAAGAGTAAAAGCCGTTACTTAAAAATATTCTTATATTAAATTATTAAAATAAGATTTTTATTAAAATTTTAGAATTATTTCAAAATAAATTATTGTATAATATATGTGCGTGTGTGTGATTGATAAAATATATTAAAATAAATCAACACAAATTTAGTAAAATATTTTAAAATGAAAATTATTTTTCTTTTTCTTTTCTTTTAATTTAATCTTTTTAATTAAAGTGCACATATACATATATAGTTAATATGACACTGTCACATTATACAATAATATTTATTTCTTACCAGAGTGCTGTTCTACCGTCGTATTATATATTATAACAATTATAAAATTAAATTCATAATATAGTTAAAATTTCTCATAACAAAGTTATTGATATTTTAAGTAATTTACTCTTCAGTAAAATAAAAATTTTCATTAAAAGAATTAATTAGTGAATTTTTTAATAAATTTCTATATTTTATTTATATATTTAATGATATGAATATTTAAGAGTGCTTATTATTTTATTATAAAGTGTTCACTTTTTCCCCAAAAATCTGATCACTGTACTAATTAGATGAAGTATTCTAGTATTTGATAAGAGAATTTGTTATTGAAAATTGCCAAAAGCACGGTTTAAGCGTTAAGAAACTTGGCACCTTTCTTTTCTACCATTTCACCAGGGGAAAGGATTGTCCGGGAACTCTTAAGTCTATTGATTATTAAGAAAATCCCCTTCTCTTCTGGTGAGATTGCAATATATACTTGATTGTAATCATAGACCAAGAGCACAACTAGAGTTTGATACAAAGAAATTCCATATATATATAGTAATGATAAAAGGCCTGAATTTCACCTTGAACGTTTTTTTAAAGTTTAAGATAGACTTTACCGTTGTTTATACCATCAAGTTACACCTTAATATTTTCAAAAGAGTACTATCCTAAATCTTAACTAAGTAAAGATTTCAACAGTTTTTAGTATATAAGTCATTATTTAGCCTATGTCAGGGACGGAGCCATGTATAAGGGAGGGGGGCTATGGCCCCCCCTTTCAAATATATTTTTTTTAAATTACTTATATAATTAAAATTTTTAAAATTACAAATATAAGTGGCCCCCCTTAAAAAAAAAATCCATACCTTTAAAAATCTCGGCCCTCCTTAAAGTTGAGTCTGGCTCCGTCCCTGGCCTATGTCATGTCATAACTAGGCAATTGGGACCTGCTATGCACTAAAGTGTATTTAAAATGATTTTTTTAAAGCACTTGTTAAAGGTGTAATTTTAGCCTTGATGTTTTATAAAAGGTTCAAATAAGTCCTTGCTATTATCTCAATTACAACTTTTAAGATACAATGAGTACTACCTTAGTAACGTTAGGGTATAATGAGTATTATCTTAATAATGTTACAGTGTAATTATAACATTGTAGCCATAATTACGATTATGAGATGTAATTTTAAATTTTGGTTTGCTTGAACTTAATTTCTTAGTTTAATAAAGTTTATAAGATTTATACGGTATAAAAAAAGAATTAGAAGGTATTTTAAAAATAATATTGATATTATTCTAAAGTTCAAATTACACTTAATTAAAATTTGAATTATATTATGACATAGTGTGAAAGCAACCTATTCTAATTTAAGAATGGGTTAATTACCAAAAAAACTTAAACTTTCGTCAATTTTTCAATTATAGCCCCAACTTTAAAAAATAGCAATAAAAGTTTCAAACTTTCAATTTTTTCAATTCTAACCCAAACTTCACAAAGTGACAATAAAATGCTCAAACTTTCAATTTTCTTCAATTCTAGCCCAATGTTATTTGTTATTTTCTCGATGCCCTCGGCTCTTTATTTTTTGTTTGTTCTTCTGATTTCCAAAACTATTCTGGCATTACAGCATACTGCAACAGTAAGCTCTTCATCTTTTGTTCGTTCTCCTGATGCCCTTAGTGTGAGGGCGTCGGAGTTGCATAATCTGAAAATCAAACGGTGAGGGCATTGAAAAACAAACTGAAAATGCAGGAAAAAATTGAAATCAAAGCATAAAGTTATCGGAGCTGCGTAATCTGATTTAGGTCATTTTTGTCATTTTAATTATTCGATTAAAAGATGGCGTTTCATTAATCTTTATTTGTTACATTAATTTTGGCTTACGTGTATTAATAATAGTTAAGGTTTCTGAAATACATAGCAAGCCAAGTCAGTAAAATTAACAAAAATACTAACATCGAGCTATAATTGAAAAAATTGAAAGTTTGAGTATTTTATTACTACTTTTTGAAATTCGGGCTAGAATTGAAAAAATAAAAAGTTTAATCATTTTATTGCTATTTTTTAAAGTTTAGACTATAATTAAAAATTTGACGAAAGTTTGAGCTTTTTTTTGGTAATTACCCTTTAAGAATAGAAAACACACCAAATTTAATCCAAGAATAGAAGAAAATTAAAAAAAAGATCAATTTTATTGATAAAAATAATGAAATTAATAAGAAGTTAAGTTTTATCATCCTACAACTATTTATAATAAAAAAATAACACCTTAAATTTAAGTTTGTTCGAAATAGAACTCTAAAATATGAAATTTATTTTAAGCAAAACTTTAAAATATGAAGTTTTCTTAAAATGGAACTCTAAAATATGGAGTTTACTTTAATAGAACTATGGTGGTTTTGGACATGAATTCTTGGTCGTTTTTAATATGATTTTGTGCATTTTGATACCTTATCAATCACCTTCACTTGTTAAGAACTCAACATCGAGTATAATTAGAATATCCAAGCTTACAATTACACAAATAAAGTGAAATGTAGGCAACATTAAATGTAAGATTGACATTACCCATATAGACAATTGAATGACATAAGCATTGTCATCAATTTTGGACATGAATTCTTAGCCATTTTCAACTTGTAAAGAACTCAACCTCCACTTGTAAAGAACTCAACCTCGAGTATAGTCAAAATATCCAAGTTTACAATTAGGCAAATAAAGTGAAATGTCGACAACATTAAATGTAAGATTGATATTACCCATCCACAAAGACAATTGAACAACATAAGCATTGTCATTGATCTTTCTTATGATCTTGAATAGTCCATATTTTCTTGCCTCCAATTTATGATGTTCTCCAATAATTATATTGTTGCTTAACCTCATCTTCAATTTCAAACCCTTAAGCTTGTCTTTGTTGGTTATTGTTATCTTTGTACATTGTATTTGCTTTTTTAAGCTTATTTTATACCCCCACTTGAACTTTTTATGCCTCTTTGATTAACTTTTTAGTACTAACATTAATTAGTACTTTTAGGAAGTTTAACAAGAATAAGAGCATGGTGATGCTGTCGCCTGCAACTAAATATAAAAGATTTCACTCCCGTTAAAACAAATTAATGTAGTAGCGGTAAGCGGATATCGTTCCCATGAAGAATTTCGCGATTATGGACTTATGAATTCAAACGGCACAAATAACAAAAATAATAAAAAGGGGGGTTTTGTTACTCACGGCAATGACAAAGAAAACTTAACGAAAAATTGCAAATTGAAACAATAATACAACCAATCTTCTGCTTCATGGTGTTTAGTATCATCCGAACAACATCACTTTCCTTATAATGTACATCTCATTTCCTTTTATGAAGCTATTATATATATTCACATTTGATGGTATATACTACATGTTGTTTTAAGCTTTCTTGAATCTCGAACATGACATGTATGCCCATGGAGACGGGAGCGATGTCACAACGGTCCGTAAAGGATTACGTAAATCGGTTGATGTGAAAAATTTGTCAATTCCACAGACTTCATCTGGTCATTCACGTATGCATTTCACTCCAATTTCAGTTCGTTTAACGAGTTACTAATATGAAAATATCTAAGTTCTATAATGATTGTGTTTTAGGTAAACCGTTTCGTACTGGCAGTTCATTTGGAGTATTTATCTTCCATACTAAATCTGGCAACTGATTCACTGTATCATCTACAAGTTTAGTTATAGTGGAAACGTTGTTGCAAGAAGATGTGAAAAACCTACACTTGAGGGAACAACTCTCACTGTTCCAATTGGTGCCTTCGAACATGCAAGGACCCTCCTTGGGAATCCAGTCATCAGGAACTCATTCACCTCTACCAATTCTCATATCACTTGGAATTTGAAAAAATAATTATATCATTGCCATTTATCAATGCAATCAACTGGACTTAGCTTTAAAGTTGATTTATTATTGTATCTGTAAGAATTTATCAAACAACCTCTCTACTAGTTAGGGGCAAGCTACGTACTATTGATTGTGGATTGTTATTGTTCTTCTACTATGACTGTAAGAATTGTTAACCTTCCATATATCATATAATTATATTGATATAATTATTAAAATTTTTATAACTAATTTTTGCACTATTACTAATTATTAATGATTAATTAATACTACTGTTTAACACTTAAAATTATGTTGTGTGTGTTTTATCAACAACACGTTGTAAACATTCAAAACAAATCTACAATAAATCATATCTTAACTATGATAGATTATAAAAATGTTAGTTTAACAATTTTGGAAAATGTGAACCCTTTGGTGACGATTTTGGCAAATGGTCACCAAATGTGTTGCAAATTACAATGGAACCTTTGGTGACGTTTTTCAAAAATTTCCATAGAATGTGGATGATTTGGCGATGATTTTCAAAAGTCATCACAGAATGTCGACCATTTGGTGACGATTTCAGGAAATCGTCACTGAATGTCGACCATTTGTGAAGATTTTAGAAATCATCACTAAATGTGGACCATTTGGTGATGATTTTAAAAATTTATCACCAAATGGTAACTTTTAGCGACAATATGAAAAATGTAAAAGACGTAGCTAAATGTCCACCAACCTTTGGTGACGATTTCTCAAATTCGTCACCGAATGTCCTTTTAGCGACTATTTTATATAATCGTCACTAATTGTGCCCTTTGGTGATGATTCAAGAAATTAGTCACCAAATTTTTACCAAATTATGGTGACTGATGCAATCATATTTTTATATATTTTTAGAACCTTATATTTAGTATCTTGCATGTGTTTTATGGATATCTATGGCCTATTTATCATGTTTTATAATTATTAGAGTTTTAGACGCATAAAATACAAAAAGTCCTTAATAGGTTGAAATTAACATTGTTTTTCAGTTTCTGGAAAATTTGACCTTTAGACATTTGGGAATTTTTATCTCGGGATTGGTGCATCAGAAAATTCTAAATTTTAGCAACCATAATCTTGACTCATTGAAGAATGTTTCCACAAAGTTTTAGAATTTTTGGAGCTGTCATTTGAGAGCAGTAAATTGTTGAAAATTTACATAAAGTTGGAGCCATACAGGTCGACCTCTTGTGCTTCAAAAATTCATATCTGAAGATCCAACCATTGGATTTCTATGATCCAAAGCTCAAATTGAAGTTGACTCAATGATCTTTCTGATGACCAATTTTGAACCGTCCAAGTTCTATAGCTTACGTTTTATGGTTAGGCGAAATTGGTCCACAAATAAGACAACATAACTAGTCCGAGAATGATCAGAGTTTGGGACCAATTTTGAGTGGCTTATGGCAACGAACCTGTCCATAGACGACTTGAAGAGAGACCCATCTCGATGTGGAGCAAGCCCAAAAGAAATCCCAGAACAACTTAGCCCATGAAAGAGCCTGAAACAGGCTCAAATTCAAGTCTTAAGTGTAGGAACGTGTACAAAGGGCGGACAGCAACAAAAAAACGGAGATTTCAAAAGGCAAAAAACGCAGCAGCAGCAAAGGCCAACATGAGTAGCCCACTCACAGCATAAAGGAGGCTTCCACTAACGCACGTGGGGAGGGAGACAACTCCTATTCCAAGTCTGATTTTGAGAAGAGACACGTCTCCTTTGTTTCCAAGATTAGCACAAAAAACTTCTTTAAAAGTCTTTCTTTCTTGAACGAAAGGGGCTCTCTTTTATTTTTTTTATTGGCGTGCATAACTTTTCCTCCTTCCTTGACGTCAAAACCCTCACATTCTTTGCTCTTCTTCTTTTCCTTCTCTACAGCCGAAACTTGTACCATGGTTTTAGACAAGATTTTTGACTTTGCTTTAATTCTAGACATGAACTAAGTTTTCTTTTCAATTGTGGAGGTTAGTAGCTAATTCCTATGGGTTGATTTTATGAGATTTAATTTTGTGCTTAAATCTTGATATTTCATGGTTAAATATTTGTGCTCTTGGACTGCATGAATGCCGAATTATGTTGGGTATTTTTGAAGTCTAGAATTCAATTTATCTTGCATGATTTGTTTGCCAATTAATTGAATTAGGTGTTAGTCATCAATCTGATTAAATAAGTGGCGTTAATCTATTAAAGTTTGAAGGTATATGTAGAATTTTAATAGGTTCGTTCTTGAGCATAGAATTATTTAATGTATGTTAGTTATCTTTGAATAATTTTAGGTTCGATCAAAGCCATCTAATCTTAATGCTTTTATGTTTGTGTTGTTCATGTTTGTTTTGAATTGATGCTTACATGAAAAGGTTTTGCATTGCATGATAGTTTTGGATGCAAAGAATATCATACGGTGAACCCGATTTTTGATCATAAATTGATTGGAAAAATATTTGGTTTTAATGATTAAAATCAACCTAGAGAATTAGCAAACGCCTTTGCAATTGATCTTTAATTAATCTAAATTTTTATCAAACTTTTCTTGCAAATTTTCTTTTTACAAATTTTCGACACTTTTTCAAATTTTCTGTTTTTAATTCACGATCCCTCGTTCTTTTCTTGTTAATTTGACGCTTAATGATTTTATTCCGTACCCATCTCTCTCTTCGTACCAACCAAACAAGCAGACCCTAACAGTTCTTAAGCCTCAAGCACATTAAAATCATTTTTACTTGTCCAAGCAGAATTTATCATCCTACACTTCTTGCCAATTTGGACCAAGTCACGCCGATTTGCCAATTTGGACTAAATCAAAGACGATTTGGGACACATGCGGGGCCAGACTCGGACTCGAACTACTTCGTCAACCATAGACATCATGACTTACTCTGCAAGGCAAGTGGCGCAGTATAAAGCATGTGATGTTTGCTTGCTTTTGAACCAACAATGGCGGCGGGTTTTGGACAAATACGCTCATTAACTTTGGAAAAAAAAAAGAGAATTCATTGGAGGACACGACACAAGCAAATGTCACAACAAACGTCCAATCCGAAAAATATAGCTTTGCCGTCCCTCCCAACGACCTATTATAGAATACAATGAAAAAGCACTGAAATTTAATTACTGATTAAGGATCAAACAAGCATGCTTAATCAACTTCCTCAATCTTTGGACCAGCACCGCTGCCACCAGCTGAAGGAATATCTTCATCCATACCACCGCCCATGTCTGGACCACCAGCACCACCTTGGTACATCTTGGCAATGATGGGATTGCAGATGCTCTCCAACTCTTTCATTTTGTCTTCAAACTCATCGGCCTCCGCGAGCTGGTTGCCGTCAAGCCAGTGGATCGCACCGTCAATGGCATCCTCTATCTTCTTCTTGTCATCAGGAGACAGCTTCGAACTGATCTTCTCGTCCTTGACGGTGTTCCTCATGTTGTAGGCGTAATTCTCCAATGCGTTCTTTGATTCAACCTTCTTCTTATGCTCCTCATCTTCTGCCTTGTACTTCTCGGCCTCTTGAACCATCTTCTCGATCTCTTCCTTTGAGAGCCTTCCCTTGTCGTTGGTGATTGTGATCTTGTTCTTCTGGCCGGTTGTCTTGTCTTCTGCTGATACATTCAAGATACCATTTGCGTCTATGTCGAAGCAGACTGTGATCTGAGGAACGCCCCTCGGAGCAGGAGGAATGCCGGAGAGCTCGAATTTGCCTAGCAAGTTGTTGTCCTTCGTCCTTGCTCTCTCACCCTCGTAAACCTGGATCAGGACGCCAGGTTGGTTGTCGGAGTAGGTAGAGAACACTTGCTCCTTCTTTGTGGGAATGGTGGTGTTCCTTGGAATCAAAACAGTCATAACACCTCCAGCAGTTTCCAATCCAAGAGACAGAGGAGTAACGTCCAAAAGGAGCAAGTCCTGGACCTTCTCGTTACCCTCACCACTCAAAATAGCAGCCTGAACGGCGGCGCCATATGCTACAGCTTCATCGGGATTGATGCTCTTGCAAAGTTCTTTGCCATTGAAGAAGTCTTGCAATAGCTGTTGCACCTTGGGAATCCTAGTTGAACCACCAACAAGGACAACGTCATGGACGCTGCTCTTGTCCATCTTAGCATCCCTTAAACATTTCTCAACGGGCTCCATACACTTCCTGAACAAATCCATGTTGAGCTCCTCAAATCTAGCTCGGGTAATAGTTGAATAGAAATCGATACCCTCATACAAAGAATCGATTTCAATGGTTGTCTGAGCCGTGGATGAGAGAGTCCTCTTAGCCCTCTCACATGCAGTTCTCAACCTTCTAAGGGCTCTGGGATTTCCGCTGATATCTTTCTTGTTTTTCCGCTTGAATTCTTGGACGAAGTGGTTCACCATCCGGTTATCGAAGTCCTCACCACCAAGATGGGTATCTCCAGCAGTAGCCTTCACTTCAAAGATACCCTCTTCAATGGTAAGAAGAGACACATCGAAGGTACCACCACCAAGATCAAAAATTAACACATTCTTTTCTCCAACGTTAGTTGCTTTCTTGTCCAGACCGTAAGCAATAGCCGCAGCAGTGGGTTCGTTTATAATACGCATGACATTAAGGCCTGCAATTACACCAGCATCCTTGGTCGCCTGACGCTGAGAGTCGTTGAAATAGGCAGGAACTGTGACAACAGCATTCTTCACCGTTGTACCGAGATAAGCCTCAGCAATTTCGCGCATCTTGATGAGGACCATCGAAGAGATCTCTTCAGCAGCGAACTGCTTCTCCTCACCCTTGTAATTGACACCAATCATTGGCTTATCACCAGGACCTGCAATGACCTTGAATGGCCATAGCTTGATATCACTCTGAACAGAAGAATCAGAGAATCTCCTGCCAATCAACCTCTTTGCATCTGTAAATAACAAGTAAATCCACCGTTAGCAACGATCTCAGGTCATAACTACAAACAAACATACTAAATGATAAAGGATTATACGTATGCAGCGTTGTTACATTACAGAACCTTCTACTTAAAATGTACATCTTACAAACAGGCCATGTTTGATCAAATCACTGAGCATCCAAAATTACCACGCAAAATCAAGAAACTGAACAAAAATTCTAGAGGTTTATGATATAATATCTGCATATCTAACACACGATAGCTAAAAACTGAAGAAAAAAAATCAAACAACTCGGTTGCTCCGCTACAGATCTGAAAGTATGTTGTATAACTCGCTACAAAGTAAACTAATTCAGATCGAGCACAATACAAAAGACCAACACAGGCTACACTTGACAACAATCTAACAAAAGAAAAGAAGAAGTTTTTCAACAATTAAAAAAAACTCACCAAAGACGGTGTTTATAGGATTCATGGCGACCTGGTTCTTGGCTGCATCTCCGATCAACCGCTCCGTATCCGTGAACGCCACATACGACGGCGTCGTACGGTTACCTTGATCATTAGCTATAATCTCCACTCTATCATGTTGCCAGACACCGACGCACGAGTACGTGGTCCCGAGATCGATTCCGATCGCTGGTCCCTCTCCTTTAGCCATTGTTTAAGAAACAAGAAGAGATCTACAAATTGAACAACAA
This sequence comes from Erythroxylum squamatum, assembly GCA_025629845.1. NCBI lineage: Eukaryota > Viridiplantae > Streptophyta > Magnoliopsida > Malpighiales > Erythroxylaceae > Erythroxylum > Erythroxylum squamatum. Next base: position 30,779,726 of record JAOTBA010000003.1, on the reverse strand, counting down.
AGAATCGTATATCTTGGTACAGTATTTCGAATTTTCACAGTACAAACTGAGCTAGGAAGATAACATACATGAGGTTTATATAAGGAGTTTTCGTTCCAGAATGTTCTGTTCATTAAATCTCAGCCGTTGAATCGTATGAACGGGCGGTTGCCAATGATTGCCGCTTTTTCTTAAACGCGTGGCTTGAGACCCTGGTCTTACGAGTCTAGGAGTTTCGAGAAATTTCGTTTTTTTTTTTACTTTTAAGAAATTTGAAAAGTAGAGAATGTTATTGAAAACATATCTGATATGAACCTCAGCGTTTCACACTATATTCTAGTAATACCGACCTCTTTTTTTTTTTTTTGTACATGTACCGACCTCTTATTTAGTTATCTCTTTTCTTTTTTAATTCGTAACCTTTCAACCACCGATTATATAAGTAAAATTATTAAGTTTTTTGTAATCATTTATAAAATATATTTTTTTGAATAATTTATTTGATAAATCTATTAGTAATTAAGTACTAAATTTGCTTTAATTAATAGTTATATATTTAATATATCTTCGTAGGAAATAAAAACAATCTCTCTACTAATTATGGATAAGGCTGCGTATTACTAGATCTCTCCAGACCTCAGTAAAATTTATACTGCGTGTTGATGTTGTATTTAATATATCTTCATATTTTGTCCTCTAAATTATTAAAATAATTATTATTATTATAAAAATCAAATTTTATATATGTTAAACAACCTTTCAAGACAAGTATTTCTCTACTTTGTTTTAAAACTTTTTGTTGATATTTTTCAATTTTTTAGTCATTTTTTAAATGAAATATTATATAAAACTAATTATTCATCTAAATACTATTTTTATTCCAGGAAAATTTCATATGATATAAAGGTTTTATTTAGTTTTAACAAATATTTTTAAAACCAAGCCGAAAGTTAAAATGGTAAAATAAGATGTTTAAGATTTGAAAGGTTTAACTAGTATTAGATTAACATAAAATCGGCTAAAGATTAAATAAATTTAAAGAATTTAAAATATAATTAAAAGTATTGTTCTTACCTATTCAAGAATTTGAAATTTAATTAAAAAGAGATTGTTAAATGAAAATTAATTTATTTATTTTAATCTATAAGAACTTATTAATTTACTAAAATTGATTGATTAATTAATAAATTGATTGATTTTTAACAAAAATTATTAAAGTAAATCATATTAGAATGTTAAAAATTGAAATGAAAAGTTGAAAATTTTAAAATTTTTATAATAAACTGGTTGAATCGATGGAATTTTTAATCATTAGTTTTAACCATATTAAGAACAACAAAAGGTCAAGATTAATAAAATAAAAAAATTTAATCTAATAATTAATAAACTATTATCAAAATTATGATAGTTGAATAATAGTGAATAATTTTCAAAGATACGTTCAGGTAAGTATGTTAATTTGGAATAGACACGTTCATGGTAGGTATCTTAATTTGGAATAAAAGTTATAAAGCCTTATGTGGGGACAACAACGGGATAGTGACTGAAGAACATGCAAAAGACCGAGGGCATTTGGTTTAGTGGTATGATTCTCGCGTAGAGTGCGAGTGTCCCATAATTAATTCAATTTTGCTTTCGCTTCTATCTCTTGAAAGACTTTGGTCTCTGGTTGGGTCGGTCGTAATGGGTCTGGGCCCAGTCACAACGACTCATGGGCCGACCGGTCCACTCATCAAAGATGCCAAAACCAAGCCTGTCCCATGATCTCCGAAGCCCATCAGCAGTCATCAGCAGTAAACCACTTTCCATGCAGAAGTAGGAGACTACGTAAA
>JAOTBA010000003.1:30736871-30753325 GCA_025629845.1 Erythroxylum squamatum | reverse complement strand
TGCCTCCGTTTTCGCTTCGGCCCACTTTCGAGTTCGACTTTCGTTCTTTGGTTTTCAATTTTCTGTCTTTTTTTCGGTTGGGATCTGGTTCCGAGATCGGGTTCCAACATCAAGGATATGGCCGAATCTGCAGTTGTGCATTTGAGCCCTCCACCAAACCACCCACGCCACTGATCCCTTTTTAGGAAAATGATTTCTAAATCCAGACAAGTCAGTTCTCAGCCAAAGAGGGCTGAATTCGTTCCAATTATCATACCAGAAACCTACCGCCTCTCCATTCCCAATATGCCATTTAATGTAAGGGTAAATCAACTCTTAGATTTGCAACAATCTTTTAAAGATCCAAGAATGGTCATACCTTATTGGAATTTGCCAAAAGCTTTGTCCGTTGAGTCGATAAATCTGCACCCATTTGACCCACATGGCTTCCTTATCTGCAAATAACTTCTAAATACGCTTCATAAGCAACACTCGCTGCGTCTGAGTGATAGAAATTATACCCAAACCTTGCTTTTTGGGCACCATAATCTCACTCCACTCGACTTTAGCCCCTTTACAATTTCCATGCTTACCCGTCCATAGGAATGCTTTCAAAATCCTCTCCATTTCTTTAATAACTCTTTTCGGGATAGTAACATGAGCAACCCAATGTATATGTATACTGTTCAGCACTGACACAATTAAGGTAACTCTCGCAGCAAACGAAAGAAAGCGGTTTTGCCATGCGTTGATACAATTTCTCAATTTTTCTAACAAAGGGAAAAATCATAATACTTTGGCTGACCCGATATGATCGGTACTCCCAAATATCTGAACGGATGTGCTTAGAGAGGCAACCCCGTCATACTATTGAGTTGCTCCCGATTATTGACATCGGAAGAGACATAGATGCCACTCTTCTGGACATTCCTTCTCATGCCCGACCACCGAGAAAAGGTTTCCATCAAGTTTAGCATCCTATTAATCACCTATGGGTCAGCCTTACATAGCAAAATCACGTCATCCGCATATAATAGATGAGACAATTTCATTTCCCGACAGCGATAATGGTATTGGAAGAACCCATTGCATTGGATCAATTTATTCAATAACCTGGATGGACCCTCCATTGTTGGAATGAACAGGTAAGGGGAAAGAGGATCCCCTTGCCGGATCCCTCTATGAATCCTGAAAGGCTTCGTAGGAACTCCATTGATCAAGACACTAAGAAAGGGAGTTTGTATACACTGGTCTAACCATTGGCAAAACTGGGGCGGTAGTCCAATCCCTTGCATGCAATCCTTCAAATATCTCCATCCAATTGTATCATATGCCTTGAAAAGGTCTATCTTTAAAGCACAACTGTTTACTTTCTTTCCAGAATTATAGACACCCAACAATCCCTGCAACAACAAAATATGATCCCCTAATGCTTCGCGAAGGAAGAAACGCTCCTTGAGCATAACTGACAATCTCAGTCAATACTCCCTTCAAGTGCTCCGCCAAAAGTGACGCAATCACCTTATAAACCGAATTGTAGCAAGAGATCGGATGATAATCAGTAACTCTTTCAGGTCGCTCCTTCTTAGGAATAAGACAAATATATGTGTGATTAATTTCTTGCAGCAATTTCTCCGAAGAAAAGAACTCAAGAACCGCTTTTGTGAATAATTGACCCGTGATATTCCAGGTTTGTTAGAAAAACCCAGTCGAATAGCCATCCGGACCAGGCGTTTTGGAACTATGAAGCCGAAATAAAGCCTCCTTCACTTGTTGAGCAGTGAAAGGAGCAAGAAGCATATCCGTTTGTTCCTGACTGGGAGTAAAATTCAGCACATCGCGAACCCCAAAACCAGTCCCCGAAACAACACTGGTGCCCATAAGTTGAATATAAAACTCCCTAACCTGAGCTGACACTGCTTCATGCCCTCTCACCATGTGTCCTGCTTCATCAATCAGCTCAGTAATGGTGTTGATATTGCGTCGGCCTAATATGGCAGCATGAAAAAATTTTGTGTTGCAATCGCCCTCCTTGATCCATGTTTGTTGGGATTTTTGTTGCGCAATAGAATCGGACAGGTTTATCGCCTCCTGGTACTTATGCATGCTCTCAACCTCAAGTGCTCTTAATTGCTCATTTTGGGGCTCAAGGTAGCATTTCTTCTGTAGTTCAGCCAACTTACTACCCAGATCGTGAATGTTTCGAGTACGAAGCTTACTAAACTCCTTAATCACTCGTTTAGCCAATCTCAACTTCTGCATCAACTGAAATGCTTTGTACCCCTGAACTTCACTCCGCCAAACCTACGTAAGCATGTCCATAAAACCCTCCACCCGAAGCAAGCCATTAAAAAATCTGAAAGGAGCCCCAGACCGATGTTCAACACTAGGATGCTGGATAATTATAGGAGTGTGATCAGAAAATCCAGGTTCGCCAAACACAGCTGAGTCATTCAGAAAAGTACTGAGCCAATGTTGATTGACCAAAGCCCGATCCAGCTTTTTCCGAATGAACAAATTCCCTTTTTGTTTATTGTCCCATGTGTACCACCTTCCACTACCTCTGAGTTCAACAAGATTAGTTTGCATAAATAATTGCTGAAGCTCTCTACCTGCTCCACCTTGAAAAGTCACTCCGCCCTCAACCTTGTTTGGATTGTGGCAACAGTTGAAATCCCCTGTGACCAACCACGACACTTATAGTCCAGCTTGGAATTCCCTTAGCTCACTCCAATGCAGATCTTTGAAATGCAAAATTGGAGGCATATACTAATGTGACCATTACTAGGCCCTTTCCGAAAATCTTACATTGTATATGCATGAACTGGTCTCCCATCTTGAGTACTTGCACTTCCACTTTATTCTCATTACACCAGCATAAAATCCTCCCATTATAGTGATGAGCATGATTAGAGATGTAACTCCATTGTGTCCCCAAAAAAGCTAAATCCCTTCGATCTGAAGTGGCTTTTATTTTAGTTTCAAGAAGTCCTACCAAAATAAGGTGAGTGTCCGCTACTGGCTGCTTAACCATCAGCTTCTTTAGGAGGTCGTTCAACCCCCTCGTATTCCAAACTAGAAACGTCATGTTAAAAAAGACACTTCGAGGACATCACCCCTTTGTGCTTTTTCTTCTTCGCTTTCTTCCTAGCAATTGTTCTCTTAACAATCTCACCTGAAGGCTGAGTGAGCTCCCTCGACTCAATCTCCAATCCATCCTCATTCCTAACACTTGTGTTAATTTTTGCTACCATCGGAGTGGCCTCACCCAATTGCTGCGTTTCATCCTCCATCCGTGTCCCAATTGCGCCACTGACCTGTCCCTCACCTTCTGCCAATGAAGACTAAATTCTAGGAGGAGGAGAGCTACTAGCTAACCCAGTAGCCCCCTGTTCACCCCGAGCCACAATTCCTTCGCTGCTCAAACCCACACCTTCCTGATGCATATCATTTTCAGTTGCAACTGACCGGCGTCGAAGTGGATGCCTACTGTGCTCTAGATCACCATCGCTAGACAACTCACACCTAGTAATCGTTTCAGCACTCTGGTCAGCCTTCCCCTCAGTCATCAATTCCTCAATACCCTGAACCTGACATTGACTCCCTGAGCTATCTGCCGAACTTGCCCCTCCTTGTTACTTGCTTCCTGTTCCAAATCGTAATGCCACCCGGATTGAAAAACTCTCCCCGTTGCAACCCACTGCTTGCCTACCACGTTTGGCTTCCACGGATAAGTCACCGAGACACGATCATAAATAAGCTCCCCATTTTCTCCAAGTCTTTTAATAGACAAACTATCAGGCAATACAACATCCTTTGGAACCTCTATACATATCTTGGCATAGCCTATTCGATCCATAACAACAGTCTGCGCATCTATGCAAAGGGTAACCCACTAGCCAAATGGCTCAAGCCCTCCACCGTCCAATATTCCATCGGTAAATCATAGAACTGAACCCAAATCGGAATAACATCAATGGCTCCCCTGTCCAAACCCAAACTTGGCTTCCACTGTCGGAGAAACAAGGGTTGATCTCCAATATGCCAGGGCTTTAATTCCAGTATCTCCCCAATGTTGGAATTTGGAGAGAACTTGAACAAAACCGACCCATCCTCAATGAGCATAGCCTTCTCAAAACCCTTTTTACCTCATCTGCCTTGTGCCCACGCATTGACCACCAAGAACGCTAATCTCTTGGACCAGAAGAAGCCCACCAAAGCATTGGACCATGCTCGAGCTCCAGCCTTCAACAACTCCACCGGAGGGGACACTATTCCGTCCTGAAGAACATTCGTGTAATAGTGAAGTTTTCCTGAATGTTTCGGACGACCCACTTTGTCACGCCGAGCACCACCCCCAGCCGTCAACTTCTCCCAAATCTCACCTTCCTCCAACTCGATTGGAGCCTTTGGACTGCCGGCAACCACCGCTTTCGTCAAAGGGGGGAAGGATCCCAGCGACAGAGACGATTTCACCCATGGCAAGGGTGAACGTCTGATGTCCGAGAAGGGACCCTGGAAAAGGCTGGAATGTCTCTAGTCAAAGGGCAAGAACGGGTACATGCGAAAGGTAATTTGGGGTAAAATGGTAAAAGCCAAAAAGGAGCGGGAAAAGGGAGTAAGAGAGAAGGTAGAGCATTCAAAGAAGAGAGAGAAAATATTTGTATATAGTTGATTTAGATTTCAAACTTTTTCGGTTTGATTATGACTTAAATCTAATCTGAACAACTTTAATCAACTCATTGAAAATGATTTTTTAAACAAATATTTATAAAATTTTAAGTCAAATTTTGGACAAATGATTGTCCAACCAATCCCAATTTGACCTCGATTAAACTAGTAATAGTAAGTCAAGTTCGAAGTTGATGGAAACGATTTAAGTTAACTGGACTTCAAGCGGCACTCAAACTAAAAGTTGAATATTTTATGTGAAATAATATTTTTAATTAAATAAATTTAACTTGACTTAATCGAGTTTTAAGTGAGAATTAGATTTAATCATGAGGGGTCAAACTAAATCTGACCTATTATCAAGTTTAAATTAAACTTGATTTAAATTGTTAATTTTGGATGAGACTTAGAAAAATCATTCAAGCTTGATTAGGTTCAATTGGGTTTAGATCTAAACTTAAACACAAAGGGCCAAATTATATTTGTCCTATTGCCAGTTATAAATTAAATTTTAAATTGTTAATTTACGATTAATGATTTGGTCGGTAAAATATTTAAGAGGTATAATTTATGAAGTATTTGAGAGTTTAGTTACTGAAAATTAGATACTATTTAGTATTTACGCATTTGAGAGTTCATTCAATGCAAACTACATACTATTACGTACTTGAAGGTAGAACACTGATGTGTTTTTTTTTTGGTACATGAACACTGATGTGTTACCAAAACCAAAGTTTGCCATATCCCAATACATCTCAAAGTTCTGAAATGAACTTGGTCCCTCAAACAATACATGTTGCTCATTTTTAAGAGTTGGAACAAGAGACAGGCTTCTTGTCAACTTTCCTGGAATCAGATGGTGTTCTTAATCCAAGTACTATTAAGAACTGACATGGAGTTTTGTACGTTAATAAGAAATCGTACTCATGGTAGGAGATCGTGGAACAGGAAGAAAGTTAAAAGGCTGCCTCACAGCGTTGGTCTGAAAACCAGTCCGGATATTTCAAGTAGAGCAAGCAAAATCTCTCTACAGTCTCCAATTTTATGTCATCTGATAGAATTATACTGGTGATGATCAAGCTAGATTTTGTACGTGCACTAAAACTCCTGACTGATATTCTGAATCAATGAAATGGGAACCAAGCAAAATCCTCTACTTCGTATGTCTATCACTTGTTCGCCTTCGGTCCCCTGAAAAGGAAGTCCAGGACATGAAGGGTCATGACATAGAGATGAGGACAGCTTATGGTAATCGTGATGGAATGTTTTTACCAGTGATTGGTGAAGAGGGCTCTCTTTATTGTATGTGTCAGTCATCATCTGAAACAGATTCTATCCAAAATTCAGCTAGAGAGAAAGCAGAAATAGCCCTGACAAGTGACCATTTAGACGTACGGGTAATACCTGAATCTGTTCTTGCAGGAGTCTGATGTAAAGACAAGCCTCTTGAAGAACAGATGCAGTATCTGTCTGCTATAAGATTCAGAATCATCACATTACTGCTCCCGATTACTGAATAGTAAATTGGTAAATGGAAATAGAGGTATTACCGACCTTTCCATACGGAGAAACCAACTTCTGAAGAGCTGTGATCTTGTCACTTAGCTTCTGGCTTCTCCTTACAGGAATCTGAAATAGGAATCAATAAAATGTTCTTTATATGTTCGGTTGGTTAATCATTATATTCTTCAGGTTTACGTGTTCCCATTTCAAGTCCTAAAATGTTTTCATAGTTTATTTCTCTTGGTCCTGAACCAAATGACCCCATAAGGGTGACCCAGAAGTTTCCTCCTATCGAACTTCTGCATTTTAAAACTGCCAAAATTATCTCTTCAAGCTTGTTTTTACAGTATAAATTCTGTACCTTGTTAGCTTGGATATTGTTTGCTTTCGTGTCTTGTGCACGCCATAATTTTCCATCTGAACTAGCCTTCTTTCTCTTATTTTTGTTCCGTTCAATCTGAGCTCCTGTCCCTGATTCATTCAGGTCACCTGTGTCTCTCTGAAGTACTCCATTATTGAGTTCAATGGAACCTTTCCTCGTTTCTGTCGCCTGACAGTCCTGAATAAAAAGTACAAACTAAAGAAATCAATCATTTTATGTCAAACCTGACACCATTAGATTCCTTCTGTTTTTTTCTTCCTAGCCTTTCTGAAATCGAATTACTTCAATTATTGGTTGTTTCTGACAGGTAAATGACAACAGAATTCGATTACTTATGACAGGGACTGATCTGTTAAACCTACATCCCAAGGATTTTGACCTGAAGTGAATACATACAATAAAGAAAAGATTGGGTTCATATGCAGCAACTGTGACAAGTAAAAGGCTTAATTATCATCAGAATTGATTGAGCCAGGGCCAGGTTTAGTGTAGGATTTTCTGATATATGATTGGCTTTGTGCATTAGCAACATCTCACCATCTTGGTCTCTGGAAGAATGGCCTGACTGCATTGCATCAATGGATGTGAAATGTTGTTAAAACTAGAGGGGGAATATTGATATCCTGACACCAAAAAAAAAAGGAAAAAATAAGGCCTTAAGATTGCAGGGAACAAGAAAAGGCCAATGTTTAAGCCGGATCGAGATATTTACTGCTCGGTCGATATTCCAAAAAACCAATGGAAGCTGATTGATTGCTGATGAGAGATTGATAAGGAATCATGAAACCTCCATCTGCTAGCTGATTGCTACCATCCAAGATGGATGGTTCGGAATAAAAGTCAGTAGCATGGACATTGCTGTTGAAAAAATCAAGCCACATCAAGAGTTTGATTATCTGTTGTAAGCAAAAGAACTTGAAAATGATCACAATCTGGTTTCTATCATGAGCTTAAGTTTCTTTAGCTTACAGGACATCGAGAAATGTAAAAAAAACGCTTACAGTTTGTTCACCGATGTTGAGACTTCCAAATTTGATATCTGAGCTTCATTACTCCCTGTAAGTTTGAAGAAAGGTCACTAAACTCCATACTTCTGCAGAATCCAGAATCTTATTCTGGGTATATGTATAGTTTGTGTTCTTAACTCCAATCTAGCTCAGGATTCAAACTGAAGCCATAGTCGATCTCACGAATCATATTTTCATATATTGCAAGTCAGAAAAAAAAAAGGAAAAATCAAAGGAGATGGAAAGAATATAAACACCATTACCGAAGTTATAGAGCTGAGAAGATACTGGGGGAAGAATGGCATTCCTCATTTTGACCATCTTCACTTTGATTCTCTGCTGTAGCAATTGATCAATGTAAACTTACTAGTCAGAATATTACAGAAAAAGACAGGTTTCATGTCTGTCCATAAGGAAATTTCAAAGAAGCAACAATCAGAACTGTTAATATGCCAAACTAGGAGGAACAAGAATTCTGCAGAGATTGGAGAATATAGTCTAAACTAAAGCTCTCAGTGTCTCCAACCTTGCTGCTGCTTTAATGGAAAAAGAATAATGCCCCATTTATAGCTCGATACAAGGCTTCAAGGTTTGATCTTCAGATGAGTTTAGAGAGATGTGCAACGTAATTCAATATTTTACTCTTTCTTTAACATTTTTAACAGTGTTTCAAAATTTACACGTCTAGCAGGTTTCAGAAAAAAAAAAGACATACAGGACTGTTGTAAATTCACAAGAGATATTGTTCTCAAACGTATCAGTAGCAAATGACAAAGCATTGGAACGATCTGAGGATGGCAAGAAATTTAACCAAAATCCTGAAAATTTCTCGGCTTCTTTTTACCTCTGGTTGAGAACACGAACAGCCTTCTATGCCCTTTCTTTTTTATACACAATGAAAGTGAACTCCAAGAGACCCTTGAGTAGCTGAATTTCTCTACGTTTATGAGAGACTTGTAAGGGTTTCTTTGAATATGCCAAACGGTTCTAATGAGAGCCTATTTAATGCATGAAAGGAACAGGAAACGGTTGCAACAGGTGAGTCATCCCACGACATGAAAAACTTTTCCAGGGGCGGCTCTCTAATATCAGGAAAACGGTCTGCTCCATTACCAGTTTGACTTATGTTTAATTAACTCCATTAAAGTAATTAATTCTGTTGAGAAGTTTTGGTCATGTCAAAAGCTTGGAATATCAGATATCCAAGTGAGACTGTATATGGATTATATATCAGATGTCCATATAGAATCCTGATTAACTTAACTCTTTCTACCTCTTCTGCAATTAAATACTTTATGCAAATTATGCTCGATGAACTGGTACACTTAATGCCTGAACCTGTAAATGGTGGGCGATGGAAATGGAAAATGGTAGTGTTTTTGGTTTTACATAGGTTGATTTGAACTTAGTCTAGCTAAATTCTTTCGAGATCCTTCTCAAAACCCTTCAAGATCATGCAAAAACAAAACAATTATTGTAACAAAGAGGACCTATCAGATTAGAGAAGAGAAAAGAAGAATACTAGCTAGTTGATTCTTTATTACTTCGCTTTATCAAAAAGTTGACAGAAACAATCTGAATTTAGTATGTCAAATAATGATTTTTCTAAGCACACTTACACTGATTATATGAATTAGCAGAGACGGCCAAGGGAATTTACAAATTGAAGTGAGAGAGAGGAACCTACTAAACTTTTCATCTTTGTCGTCCATGCATGGCTTTTACTGCTTGTCACTGTATGCATGCGTCAATTTTTGATGGTTTGGTATGGAGAAAGTTGACTTATTCCATTATTCTTTCTCAAGACAAATAAGACATTCATTTTGACCGAGATTTGAGTTAAATTTAAGAATAAAAAGTCAGTTTTTTGGACTTAAAATTAGGTTTGAAATTAGACATCTTAATTTAATCCGATCCGACCAAAGTCTTTGAGGTCTGATTTATTTAAAGGGTTCAATTTTTCAAAAAGGTTAAACCAAATTAAAATAGTATTCATTTATATAAAAGATTAAAAATAGTTAATAAAAATATATTCAGAATTCAAACTCAACTTCGTATAAATATTACCATTGAATTCAATTAGAAAAATATAAAAGTTAATATATTTTTTAAATTCAAAAAAATTAAAAAAATTAAATCTTTTTTATAATCATCATCTAAAAATATTATTAATTCAAGAATTTTTTTAAAAAAAATCGCCATCTTTGAATAATTAATTTTACAAATTTATAAACTTGGACATCAATTCAATTCCTTCGGGACCTCTGAATTGTTTTTACATGTCTTAAGACTATTTAGATAAATCTAATCTACATTCAGTCTACGTCAGAAAGTCAAACACAGCGTGAGTTTATCCTGTTCCTGAGTATATAGTATTCTGACACTCTTTTACAACTATTCTATTCTTCTGTATGCACTATGCAGATCAGCGGCTAAAACATGTATTTATCCTTTGATTCTCACGTTCAGTTTTTGTCGTGATTGTTAAAAACACATCAATTAATCTTCATTTACGTGCATGCCGAATAATTATTTTTAAAAAATTGGTCAAAAATATGTTAAAGAAGAACATTTCTTGATGTCTTGTATCTGTATGTTGAAAGAATCTTCTTCTGATCTATGAACACCTGCAACTATAGCTTAGTTCATAAATTTTTCTACTACAGAACAAAATCCAACTTTTGGAATCCTGAAATCTGATCCATTCAGTACTATTAATACTAATCCTACCCACTTTTGTATTATTAAAACAAAGTCGGTCTGGTTTGGCGAAGTGAAATGACACGTGGAATCAATACGAGAAAACAAACAGGATAAACACTTTTTCTTGATTTTTATTTATTTGAGTGTTTAGAAATCTTAAAAAATCTATAAAATGAGAATTTTAAGGTTCACAAAATTGAACCGGTATTAAAATATCGTAAAACTGGTTAAAGATTAAATAAAATTAAAAATTTTGAAATAATATCGATGAGGAATTTGAAACAATATTATCCTTAATTTAAAATTTAATTGAAAAATAATTTGTTTATTTTATTTTATAAAAATTGATTAATAAATTTACCGATTAATTTAAAAGCTGAACGATTTTTAACAATAAGGGTATTAATTAATAAATCAAACTAGAAAATTGGTCGGTTCAAAAATTTCATGGTTAAATCACTTAAATCGATTTGATTTTTTTGTCATAGAATAATTGTCATAAAATATCAAAATAACTTACCTATTTCGGTCCTTTTTTGTTTATTCTTGCAGCTTTTCTTCTACTGAGCATTGAGAAAACAAAACTTATATATATGATAAGTTTCTTGATACGTGTTGATTTGTTTATCTCATTATGATTTGTTAGCGAAAATAACATAAATAATTAAACTGGAACAACTTATTTGGAAATGTAAGGCGTCATGATAATTGCTGTTCTAAGTTAGAAATTCTTCCTCTACGAAATAGCAGGACAACGAGATTCGATTCCAGGATTAATACCTTCTCCACTAGTTTCGGTGCATTCGAAATAGCAGAGTAGGAACTGTCCCCTAGAAGTAGAAGAAGTGCAGACAAAATGCATAATAAAGCAGATACGTGCGACAAAATACAAAGATGTTTTTATTAAAAGGTGTCTATATGTATGTAGAAAGGGATATGTTGTATAGAGCAAAAACTAAAACAAAAACACGATTGTAGGAGGAGAGAAATGAGAGAAAATGAGTGGGTTGTATATATGGAGGGAGAGCTCCATACGTTGAATGGTAATAAAGACATATTAAAAGGGAACATTAATAATGATCGTGGCAATTAACCAAATGAATGTAAGAAACTTTTGGGTAATAACTATGGTGAACGTTTGGGGAAATTAACACATAAACGTTATGAACGTTTAGGTTATCCTTTGCCATTAAACCAAGTTTTTGGAACAATAATGCCAATACTCCCCCACTTAGTTCAAACTTTGAGAAACAAACTGTAACAATTTATGAAAAAAATAGGTGAACAATAAGGTGAACTAAGTTTTGAACCTGGTGTCCAAGAGAACTGGAGACAGAACCTACTAGAGAAATAAACAGCCTTGAAATGCCCTAGTCTCATGATCACTCTAGAGGGATAGCCCAAATACTCTCATAGGAGGGTGGCTAGCTCCACAAAATCATGTAGGTGAGTCCATCAAGTGTGCACTGCTCACACCACCCAAACTTGAGCTATGGAACTCATTAAGGATTAAAAATCCAACCTCATCAAACGCAAAAAAACAATGCTAAGAGACGCAATTCAACAACTGAATGTTTATGAAATAATAAACAAAGTACAAGTAAATAGTCACCACATAACTTCGTTTGACCCATTGAACTTGATTTCCCAAGATGGGTGTCCATCACGAGGTTACTACACAACTGGGATTAACCCCATCCCTTTAGCATGTTTTGAAACTAGTTCTTACTTAAAGCTTTTGTAAACGGATTCATTAAGTTTTTCTCTGTCTTGACATAGTCTAGAGAGATTAACACCATGTCTAATTAAAGTATAGACAATTTTATGTCTCAATCTTATATGTCTACTTTTACCGTTATGTGCCTCGCTATTAGCAACAGGAATGGTAGCCTGCGAATCATAATGAAGGAACACAGAAGGAATTGTTTTTTCCCAAAGTGGGATATCTGCTTAGAGATTCCTTAGCTACTCAGCTTCCTGTTCTACTAGCTCCAAAGTCATAAACTCAACCTCCATTGTTGATCTCGCAATACATGTTTGCTTGGATGACTTCAAAGACACTGCAGCTCCTGCCAAGGTAAATATATAACCACTAGTAGAGTGTATATCATCACTCTTTGTAACTTAGTTAGCATAAGAATACCCCTCCAATATAGGAGGATGACCACCAAACGATAATCCATAATACATAGTACCTTTCAAATATCTCAACAAATGAATCAATGCATTCCAAAGCTCTTGACTAGGATTATAAGTATACTTACTAAGTCTACTCCCATAGTATGCAATATCAAGACGAGAACAATTCATCAAGAACATCACACTACCAAGAATTTTAGTATATTCAACTTGGTTTACACTGTTATACCAAGATTTTTTTAAAAAGCAACACTAGCATCATAGGGAGTCTTGATTGGTTCAACATCATAGTAACCAATCTTCTTTAAAATTTTCTCAACATAATGAGTTTGATTTAACCTAAAGCCATAGTCAGTCTTATCAACTTTAATTCATAAAATAAAGTCCACAAGTCTAAAATCTTTCATATCAAAGGAAGACTTTAGCAAACTCTTGGTAGTATTAATGACAGATAAGCTAGTACTAAAAATAAGCATATCATCTGCATAAAGAGTTATGATCGCACATTCATTGGCATCAGATTTCACATAAATGCAAGAATTAGCATCACAAGAGGTTAAACCATGTTTGAAAATATCACTTTCAAATTTCTCATGCCACTGTTTGGGAACTTGTTTAAGTCCAACAAAGACATAACCAACTTACACACCTTTTGCTCCTGATTAGGCGCTCTAAACCCCTCAGGTTGGATCATGTAAATTTCCTCATCAAGATCACCATTCAAGAAACTTGTCTTAACATTCATTTGGTGGACAAGAAGCTTAAATATAGAGGCAATAGCAAACAATATCCTAATAGATGCAATTTTATTAGCAGGAGAGTAAGTATAAAAAAAATCCAATCATTCTTTTTGTTTAAACCTTTAATCACAAGTCTTGCCTTGAACTTCTCAATGGTTCCTTCAGGTCTCAATTTGTTTTGAAAATCCACTTACACTCCAAAGGCTTACATCCTCGAGGTGGATTAACTAAAACCTAAATTTTATTTGACATGATTGACTCTAACTTACTAATTATAGCTTCCTTCCAAAAGATAACATCCACAAATCTTATTGCTTCCTTATAAGCTTTGGGATTTTCCTCAATAATATAAGTCACCACAAAAACATCATCTATCTCCTCATATTTTTTCACCATAAAGGACATAATAAAGTCAGAATCAAAATTGGTGGGTCCTCTAACTCTTTTGCTTCTCCTTAGTTCAACAATGCCCTCTTCCTCTATGTCATCATTGATAGAAGAACTAGGGATAGATTCTCTAGGAGCTTGCACACGCACTTTCATAGGAAATATATCCTCAAAGAACACCGCATCTCTTGACGCCATAATTGGTTCATAAGTGCTAGATCCCTCTTCCTTAACTATAAATCTATAGATGGCACTATTAGAGGCATATCCCACAAAAATTAGAAAAATGGTCTTAGGCTCAAATTTCTTCCTCTTACGTTCAGGTAGAACAACCTTAGCAAGACACCCCCTACTTACAAAAAACGCAAGTTAGGTGGGTAACTTTTCTAAATTTTATAAGGGGTTTGATCTAGTTTTTTATGAGGTACTCTATTATAACATAATAAACTGAAAGAATAGCTTCCCCCACATAAAATCAGGTAACTCTGAGGAAATTAGCATTGCATTTATCATATCCTTAAGTGTTTGATTTTTTCTCTCGTCTATTCCATTTTGTACAGGTGTATAAGGGGCTGAAAATTCATGAATAATACCAACTTTTCCATAATAATCATCAAGTAAATCAGTACTATACTTACCACCTCGATCATATCTTAACCTCTTAATTTTCCTTTTCAATTAGTTTTCAACATCAACTTTGTATTTCATAAACATTTCCTCTGCACTACTTTTATTTTTCAGTAAGTAAACCTTAGTAAATCTAGAACAATCATCAACAAAATTAATATAGTATCTTATGCATCCTTTACTCATATAATTCTTAAAATCATCCAAATTTGTGTGCACCAAGTCCAACAATTGTGACTCTCTCTCGGTCACTGACTTAAAAGGTTTCTTAGAGTGTTTAGTCTCAATAAAAATTTGATATTTTTTTCATTTCATTAGTGATCTTAGGCAATAAGTTTAAACTTTGCATCATTTTAATTGACCTCTCATTCATATGCCCATGTCTAGATTGTCATAGGTATAGGGACTCAACAATATAAACAAAAGAAGTAGATGCATTCATTTCAATGTCAAGTACAAATAAGTCCCCATTACAAAACCCTTTACCAACAAAGTTCTCATTTCTAGTAAGAACTAGCTTATCAGAATCAAAGGTAAGTTTAACACCATCCTTGTTAAGCAATGCACCAGAAATCAAATTTCTACGTACATCAGGAACAAATAAAACATTTTATAACGCCAGCACTTTTCCAGAAGTGAATTTGAGAGTGACATTCCCAACTCTTTAGATAGGAATTATGTTGGAGTTTCTTATGTATACGAAATCACCTTCAGCAACATCATTCAACTCCTTGAATAGTTCCTTGTTGGTGCAAATGTAGCATGTGACTCCTGTGTCAACGATCCACTCGACCAAGTTTCTAGCAAGGTTGACTTCGGATACCACAGTAGTAATGATCTCCCCATCATCATCACCACTAGTTTCGACCATATTAGCTTGAGGCTTACTAAAGCGCTTCTGGTTGCCCTGTTGGCACCCTGTTTGGTTTCCTTTCTGAAACTGTCACAGTTTCTATCCTCGACCCTTCTTCTCATTATTGATTATAGTTTGGCAATAAGGAGCAGGATGGCCTAGCTTGTGGCACCACCAACAGTCTCCATCAATTCTTTTGAGTTTAAATTGACCCTGCTTGTTGTTGTTGAAAGACTTGTTTTGTCCACCATTCTTTTTGAAGTTACTTGCATTTTTATGTTCTATCACATTAGTGATTTGGTCTTATCTTATGTACGGTTGGCATCCTCAATCTTTATATGCCCTATTAACTACTGAAGCTTAATGTCTTTCTTCTTATATCTCAGCTGGTTTTTATAATCATTCTATGAGGCAAGCATCTTCTTAATAAGGGTATTAGCTTGAAACAACTCACACATGTTCATACCCTCAGCAAGGATTTCAAAAACTAGGTTTTCATACCCATGGAATTGGTCTGTAATGGGCTTATCATCAACAACGGTAAATTTTAACCATCTAACAATGGCATATTTCTTAGTACCAGCATCATCCGTCCCATATTTCACTTCTAAAACATCTCAAATTTCCTTTGTAGTTTTGTACTTGCAGTGGATATCAAACAATGGGCTTATCATATAGTTGAGCAACACTTCCCTAACAGTGCGGTTATCCTCAGTTGTCTTAGGGTCGGTATTGTCACTAGGAATTTCTTGAAATAATAGGTAATCAACTTCGTATTGTTAAAAGTAAAATAGAATTTTCTCAAATTATCGTTTAAAATTTCTCCCATCTAGAGGCTCTAATCTAGTTAGGTCAGTATAATCTTCTAGGCTACGGTGGTAGAGGTAGAACCTATATGGGGAACAATAAGTGCAGAACTACGTTGGTCTCATTCACAGACGTCATATTAAATTCGAAAGCAGTGATGTCTTACACGAAATAATCAAACAATACGAAGAGAACAACAACAAGAGCAACCAGTATTTCAACTAACGTAGCAGCAAGAACAAAATAATATTCCAACTTATAACAAAATAAATACACAATAATATCCAACAACAGTAGCAATTCCAAAAACAATAGCAAGAATATAAAATATCTCGACAAAGAGCAAGAAAACACAATTTCCAACAGCAGTAGTAAAACAACTTATCTAGAAATGCAAGGTGTCATAAAAATCACTGCTCTAAGTTGAAAATTTCCCTTTTACGGTGCAACAGAACAATTAGATCTGACTTCAGGATTAACGCCTTCTTCGCTAGCTTTGGTGCACTCCAAAGAGTGGAGTAGGAACTGTCCTTGAGAAGTAGAAGAAGCGCATACAAAATACAGAACAAAGTAGACACGTGCAACAAAATATGAAGATGTTTTTGTTAAAAGGTGTCTATATGTGTGTAGAAAAGGATATCTTGTATGGAGCAAAA